>JAMLFY010000001.1:46133273-46177776 GCA_030441495.1 Dalbergia oliveri
CTATGTAATGATTACCAGGAAGCAATTTATGAGTTATGGGTTCTACAATCGATTACCAAGATGTGTAATCGATTACCAAGGTGTTGACCCAGAACCAGTTTGAGACTCATGTAATCGATTACCATGATGTTCTTCCTAGAACAAGTTTGTCTCTGGTACGATTACCAGGCTTGAACGATTACCAGGACCTAAATGTGCCAAAAATGAGTGTTTTGATTTTAATGGGATGAACCTATGATATGGATGCTTATGTGATGTTGCCTTGTTACATGATTACTTAATGGGAATGTACATGATATGATGAAATGAAATTATGATGAGAATGCCTATGTGTATTGAAGTCTTACTTGATTATTCACTTGAAATGTATATGACGTGATGAAGTTATTGAAATGTTATAACGTTGCATATGAGAAAAGTATATGGTATGTTTTAAGATGATTCCATGCTCATGTTGCATAAATGATGTTATATGATGAATTATGATTGTACGCTATGTTGCATCCATACAAAATATGTTAATAAGGAAATGATCCCATTATGACTTCCGAGTTAAGGGTTGTACGGGTGATCCAAGAAAAGAGATATGTTAATGAAAAGGTTATATGCCGAGACGCATTCCCTGACGGTGAGGAGAAAGTAAACCCTGGGGGTTATGGAACGTTGAAGCCATTAAGCGTTACAAAGTCACCTGTCTTAACCAGTTGATGTGTTTCCAAGAAAGAAAAGAGATATGTTAATGTAAAGGTTATATGCCGAGACGCATTCTCCCTACGTGAGGAGAGTTGTAACACCCTAATAATTAACCCAATACACCTAGGAGGATCTGATTAATTACTAGACTTTACTCTTTGCTTCAGTCCTTAATCATGCTTTGAAAATACTTAGTGAAATTACGAGCCATTTTTTTTTAAACATAATTGAAAACGTGAGCTCGCGCTTAACGTGAATGATTTAGCAAAATTTAAAAGACACATAGGAATTTACAAACATCACATCATAATATATTGGCTCCATCATACAGCATTCATAATTACATATCATATAGATATTTTGCCTACCAATAGAATAAGACTAAGTGTAGGCAATCTAATAAAACATAAATAATATATGGATGGAAGGACATCCATTAATGGCACCTAGTAATAACATTCCAGGGATAGGGATAGATATCTAAAATATACGAGTGAAACTAGCAAAGGATTCAAGTTCAGCTACCCCTGATACCTCAATGTGATTCACGAACTTCCTTCCGTTTCTGAAGACGAGATGGAAAAAAAATAGAGGAGTGAGAAACTTATAAAAGAATCTCAGGAAGGTACTCACCTCATGATGCATTGTGTCATCATCATCGTCCCCAGGAACCTCGGGTTATTATGAAATAGTGAGCATGCTAAGATTGATTTATTAAGTTCGAAAATATACTTTACCGAAGTTCGTCGGTTTAATCATGCGTCTTATAATGCATCATAAACTTAGCATGTCATGTTTATAATGAACTTTTCCTTTCATATATAATAACATAGTTATGCATAAAATCACATCATATTCCTCATCATCATTTCATAATACTATGCATAGCAGAATATCATATTTCTCATCATCATCTCATAAATACTATGCATAGCAGAACATCATATTCACATAATGCATTTACTTAGTTTCTTAGGTGACTTAAAGTTACTTTCATCATCATTTTCCTGGGCCACCCTATACTTCACCCTTTTGGGAGTAATCTAGGTTATGAGCTCATACCTTGCTAGTCGTCACCAGGCATACTTATCCTTTTTGATAAGTAAAAATTCCGTCTCTACCCTTTTGAGAGAAGACTAGGGGAAGAATCACCTTTCACCACCTATAGTTTGATTGGTCCAAAGGATCATTTTCTCATATATTTTGAGTCACCTTTAAGTCTTTGCATGTTATATCATAATACAATTCTTCATTCATAATCATCATAACATTTTCTCATTTATAGTCTTATGCGAAATAATATATACCAACTGTAATCATGCATCTGGAGATTCCAGGAAAGAGAGGTGGGTCACAATGGACACGCTTAAATACCAAATCTTTCCTTAGCCAGAATCTTTCCAAATTGCACTCTTACAGGAATACACTTTCTTCCAGGAGAATATGTCTTTATTTCATGCATAAGTTTTCATTGTTTGCAACAACAACTATAACATACAAACCAGGGAATCAATCAATGACACCAAATTCTTAATAAGCATCAAATCACATTTTAAGTACACATAAATTACTAGCTTCCCATAAAATTTTTACAAAGTTTAAAACTCCTTTAGAACTAATTCCTTTTGTTAAACTTGAAAGAAGTCATAGGACTTTAGGCCTAAATTAACCATGGGACCGATTTATAACTTGAAAGAATGTTCATAATTAAATCTTTCACTTAAGATAAAAGGAGCAAGTCTTGAGCTTTAGAGATTTAGGTGACATCTTTGAATTATTACCATGCTATGCAACCTTATTTTAATCTTATCTTTATAAGGTGATAGCTTGGAATTATAAACATGATATGCAATTCCATTTCTTTATCTTTAAGATTTAAGGTGATAACTTAAAATTAAACATGATGCAAGAACTTGTAATATAAACATGATGCAAGAAACTGGAGCGCGGAATCCACATAGGAACTAGGAGAGGAGAAGAGAATCTAAGTAACCTGCGCCGTAGTCCGCATAGAGGTGAGGGGATGAGAATTACATTTTTTAAGCTCCAATTCTCAAGACTTCTTAAAGAATAAATTCTTTAACTCCAATTATCTCATTTCTTTGCTTATGATTCATAAGCAAGTCTTTGAGCTCTAGGATTTTTAGGTGATGACATAAAATAAACATGTCATGCATTGATCTTTTAGCCATTATAAAATAAAGTGAGAGCATAAAATAAACATGAGATGCAACTTCTTTATTATCTTTACTAGAGCTCCTCCAAGACTTTAGAGAAATATAAATTCAACCCAATATATCTTAGCAAGACAAAGTGAAAAATACATCTTTCAAGTTCTAAACTCAAGATCATAAAAACATCATAAAAATATTATTCTTTAAAGTTTTGCATCAAGTGGAACTTTCAAGCTTTAGAGGCCTAACTTGTGATGGATTCACAACCCACCCTCAAGGTCCTCATCATCAAGCCATCATCTTAGTCCCACCTAGGCCATATGGCTGAATTGTTCAAAGAAAAAGGAAGAAGAAAACCAAATGGAAAAACTAGAGAAAATCCATGAAATCATCATTTTGAACCAAGAACAACACTTAGCAAAGCATAGAAATAAACTTAAAAACAACTCCCTACCTAATCTGATTTGAAGGAAAGGAAGAGAACTTGGTTTCCTTGAGTGAAATGAAAAAAATATTCTTGAAAACTTGAAGAAAGAATTCAGCCAAGAGGAGAAGGAAATGAGAGCTTTTGGTGCTCCTAAAACTAGAATTTGTGTAAGTTATGAACTAAGCATCTAAACTATCTTCAAGCATGCCTATTTATAGAGATTTTGCAGCTCATAAATGGACAAAGGAAGGAAAGAAATCTGACCAAAAATTAGAGAAAAAAATAAGGAAGAAAAATCATTTTGTTTGGTGGCTTAAAACATGGAATCATGTTTCCATGTTTTCATGATTCTTTGTTTTCATTCTTTGGATTTTTGTGTAATAATTTTCTGACTTATTACTCAATAATTTCGTGCATTACAGCCTTGTGGAAGAGGATTTTGTGTGTTCCATGTATTTTTTAGGTGTAGGCAAGGTATTCATGCAATTTAGAGAATTTACGGTTAAGGGTTTAAGTGAATTACTAAGCAATTTGGGTGTTTTAAGCAATTTTAGGTTCTAATCAATCTAAATAAATAATTTTGACTCTAGATTAGTAATTAGAATTTAATAAGCTTTAATTTGAGCCTAATATTGCTTAGGTTTCGTTAGACGAATCAAAAATCTCAAAATTTGTAAAACTTGCACAAGAGAGGGCAAAACGGTCATTTTACTTAAAAATTGCCCGAGACTACCAAGCTTAACCAATGGTTAATCATGGCTTAAAAACACCTTTTAACACATTTTAGTGAGGTTCGGGCTCAGTCGGCACACAAATCGGAAGTTAACAGCGCAAGGGCGTTTTGGTCATTTCGCGTCCAGCTCAAAATTAGGATTTTTCTCCTCTATTAACACACATAACACAAACAATCCCTTATTAACATCAAAACATCCCTTGAGGATGGGTGGGGCCCACATCCTCATTTTCCGAGTAAAATAACCTCAGGGCATTTTGGTCATTTTACACGTACAGAAATTTGGGGTTTGCAATACTTGCACGAATTGCTCCTAACTTCTCTTCTAACGTTATATTCCTTTATTAAGGATTGTTTGGTCTCAAATTTTATATAATATTTACCTACGGTAATCGGTAATTCCTAATGATAGTAAAAATTACAGTAAAAATTGGGGCGTTACAAAAGTAAACCCGTGGGGGTATGGACTCGAGCCATATCGAGCTTACAAAGTCACTTGGCTTAACCAGTCTATGTGTTTGAAGAAAAGAAAAGAGATATGTTAATGAGGAAATGATCCCATTATGACTTCCCAGTTAAGGGTTGTACTGGGTGATCCAAGAAAGAATATGATTCCCCCTATTTTTCCCCGTAAATCTAGCGACGGCTAGTTAGGATGAGCTCATTCAGGCGATAGGTGATGAGGAGTTTTGGTGACCATGAGAACGGGGCTGGCATGTTGGGTGGATTTTGGTGACCATGATGGGTGGAATAATGGAAAAAGTTATGAAAGGAACTCACAAGTTCAATTATGATAAAGTAAAAGATGCACATGCATATGTTTCATTGAAGTTACATTGATGCTTTGATTAAGTAATATGTGTTATCTATGTGTATTGTCATGCTCAAGTATTGCCATGCATACATAGAATATATGATGCATTCATGTCATTAAGACCCATGTTAAAAGAACCCACTTCGGATAAAAAGAACTAGAAATGTAAAATTGAATCTTATGCATGCACACCCTTTCATAATAAGACCGAGTGGCTTGGGCAATGACGATGACACTTGTGTTAGAGTCGGGAGCCCACCTGAGAATCTTATATATTTCTCATCCCTTTTCCTTTCTTCAGGGTCGTCTCCAGGGCGAGTGATGCGATGTTCGTGATCCTTTGTGAGGCGCAAGTGTAGGAACCACGCTACCCACCGGATCAGGTTCGGCGGAAGCGTGAGATTAGTCTAGAAAAGTTATAGTAATGTTGAGCCGTTGGGTCGTGTACGTTCATCTTTTGTTATGTTTAGTATCTTGAGATGTCCTCATGTTCGAAGGGCATTGTCGTTATATGTGACTATGATATGTTAATATAAATTATGTTGTGACTATTCCATGACTTGTTTCTATATGCTATGATAATGTGTATGTTGGCTATATCTTGTGTGTATTAATCATGTATGCGTACGCGCGGCTGGCATTTTAAGTCTTAAATTCAAAAAGAAAAATTTAGTCATATTTTATTACCCATATTTTAAATAAAGATAAGTCAAGTTCTAAAACGAAGACGTAACCGCTAATAATTAGCCGAATGCAACGAGCTCATTAGGTGAAAGTTAGGGTGTTACATTTAACATGTAAGGCCCGGGGACGAGGTAGGAGTGATTGCCTAGAAGGAACTACAAGGAGCGGCTCGCCTCCAAGCGAGGGTACATGAATGAACCGATTACACACCCGAATGAGAGATCTTAGTTGTACAAGTATGGGACTATACGTTAAGGAAGGCTTATATGAATTGATTGGTACTACCTATGCCACGAAGATGCATCTTTCTTTGGTAGCCTATCACGAAAGAACTCCAGCGAATCATGCTTGACCTGGGGTAATTTTGGGATGGGTACCTCCTGGAAGTTTTCCCAGGAAGCGTGTGAGTGAGGACAAAGCATGCTCAAAAGACCAGCGTTGGTTTGTAGGGACAGTAATCCATAAAGCAGCAGGGGATGTTACAAATGGTATCAAGCCCCACCTTTCCCAGGACCTGTGGCTTTGGGATGAACCAAGCGGAAGCGGTGGGCATGTAACGCCCGGACGAGGTAGTGAGTGATCGCCATGCGAGAAGGCATGGACAATGAGCGGCTCCTTCAAGAAGGGTACATGAATGAACCGATTACACACCCGAATGAGAGGGATCTGAGTCGCAGAGGTATGGGACTATACAGTTAAAGAAGGCTTATATGAATTGATTGGTACTACCTATGCCACGAAGATGCATCTTTCTTTTTGGAGCCTATCACGAAAGAACTCCACAGTGAACGTGCTTGACCCTGGGGTAATTGGGATGGGTACCTTGGAGTTTTCCCAGGAAGCGTGTAAGTGAGGACAAAGCATGCTGAAAGATCAGCTTGGTTTGTAGGAAATCGCAATCCATAAAGCAGGAGGGATGTTACATACATGATTTATGTGTTTTACGAGCATGAAATGTTAAATAGCGATGATTATATGTTGGATAAGAGGCATTTATGCCGCTATTTAACTTCTAAACCTTGACTTTTTGCATGAGTTTTTGATATGTTATTGAGAATAATAATGATTCTTGACTTGCGCCTCATTGCACAATTTTAAGAAATTAGAGACTATTGCATCGTTTCTTGAAAATAATTAGAAAAGTGATTCTTATGCATAACTTCTCTCTCGAGAATTCTTCTTGTATAAAGGAACATTGGATTGTGTGCAATGACTCAAAGGAAAGATTAGGAACTCTTTGGAAGGGGCTGAGATTGCAAGGAAACAAGAAATGCAGGAACTCACCATTCCGGGTGAGCGTTGCAGTACTCAAAGCGCTCACGCTCGGAGGAACATCAATGTGAAGATCTGAAGGACTTGTTCTGTGAGCTCTGGAGTGTCATGCGATTAACTTGTTTTTCCTGGCTAATCTATTTTAGGCCCAATTTGGGCTCTTCTTAAAAAAAAAACACAAACGAAGAGGATACGCAAGAGAGAGGGAGACTTAGTTTTTTTTTAGGTTTTAGTGTTTTTAGTTCAGACACATATTCTCTCTCTAGGCTAGGGTTTTTCACCATTGTTGAAATTTGGTACTTTTACGTTAAACTTATAAGCTTTCTCCAATGTTGTGATTCTTCTCCCTATGGAGGAGTAATTCCCCTTACCGTGCATAGAGGCAATTAACGATTAATTTTGTTCACGAGGTTCTTGATCTTTTATTGCGAATTGTGGTTGGTTTCCTCTCCTTTTTGTCAATTCTTTCAATTTTGATTGTGTGGATTATCGCAATTGTAATTTTGTTAGAATTGTCTTTTGATGTGATATTTATCCATTGAGAAAAGGATTGGATTAAACTTGTTAGAGGTTAGGTTGCTATAATTGATAATTAGACTAGCATAGGCTCATAGGATCACGTTGGTGAATTACTAGTTCATATGTTAGACAAATCCTTAGTGAGGATGCGATTGTATATCTGTTGAGTAGGATTATGCTATTGTTGTGTTAAAGCAAATAGGCGTCCATGTATGCAAAAATGCGCACGGCACAACGACCATTGACATGGTAGGACGATATCCTGTTTAGTGCATCTTGTACGCCCCAATTTTTACTGTAATTTTTACTGTCATTAGGAATTACCGATTACCGTAGGTAAATATTATATAAAATTTGAGACCAAACAATCCTTAATAAAGGAATATAACGTTAGAAGAGAAGTTAGGAGCAATTCGTGCAAGTATTGCAAACCAATTTTCTGTACGTGTAAAATGACCAAAATGCCCTAGGTTATTTTACGAAAATGAGGATCGTGGGCCCCACCCATCCTCAAGGGGATGTTTTGATGTTAATAAGGGATTGTTTGTGTTATGTGTGTTAATAGAGGAGAAGAATCCTAATTTTGAGCTTCGACGCGCGAAATGACCAAAAGCCCGTGGCGTTTTAACTTCATTTGCGTGCCACTTAGCCCGAACCTCACTAAAATGTGTTAAAAGGTGTTTTTAAGCCATGATTAACCATTGGTTAAGCTCGGGTGGTCTCGGGCAATTTTTAAGTAAAATGACCGTTTTGCCCCTATCTTTGTAGTTTTACAAATTTTGAGATTTTTGATTCGTAACGAAACCTAAGCAATATTAGGCTCAAATTAAAGCTTATTAAATTCTAATTATTAATCTAGAGTCAAAATTATTTATTTAAATTGATTAGAACCTAAAATTGCTTTAAAACACTCAAATTGCTTACTAATTCACCTAAGCCCTTAACCGTAAATTCTCTAAATTGCATGAATACCTTGCCTACACCTAAATAATACATGGAACACACAAAACCCTCTTCCATGAGGCTGTAATGCACGAAATAATGCAGCCATAATCACCAAAAATTGCACTAAAACATAATGCCAAAAATCACCATAAAACAAGGAACTTTGAAACATGATTCCATGTTTTAAGCCACCAAACAAGATGATTTTTCCTTCCTTGTCTCCTCCTCAAATTTAGTCAGATTTTCCTCCTCCTCTTGTCCATTCATGAGCTTGAATTCTCTATAAATAGGCATGCTTAGAAGTCATTAGAGACTTGCTCAAAAATTTCACAACTTCAAGTTTTTCCTAAGCTCAAAAACTTTCTTTCTTTCTTCCCCTTGGCTGAAATTTTTCTTCAACCTTTCAAGAATATTTTCTTTCATTTCACTCCAAGAAACCAAGTTCTCTTCCTTTCCTTCAAATCAGATTAGGTAGGGAGTTGTTTTTAAGTTTATTTCTATGTTTTGCTAAGTGTTGTTCTTGGTTCAAAATGATGATTTCATGGATTTTCTCTAGTTTTTCCATTTGGTTTTCTTCTTCCTTTTCTTTAACCAATTCGGCCATATGGCCTAGGTGGGACTAAGATGATGGCTTGATGATGAGGACCTTGAAGGTGGGTTGTGAATCCATCACAAGTTAGGCCTCTAAAGCTTGAAAGTTCCACTTGATGCAAAACTTTAAAGAATGATGTTTTTATGATCTTGAGTTTAGAATTTGAAAGATGTATTTCTCACTTTGTCTTGTTAAGATATATATATTGAATTTGTATTTCTATAAAGTCTTGAAGGAGCTCTAGTAAAGAAATCAAATGAACTTGCATCCATGTTTAAGTTTATGCCTTGCATAATCATGTTTACTTTCTATGTCATCACTAAAATTTCAAGAATGAATAAATGGACTTGCATACTCATGTTTAAATTTCCAAGTTTGCATTTCATGTTTATATTTCATGTTGTCACTTAATCTCTAAAGATAATAAAGAAGTTGCATCTCATATTTATTTTATGTTCTCACTTTATTTTATAATGGCTAAAAGAATCAACGCATGACATGTTTATTTTTATGTCATCACCTAAAGATCCTAGAGCTCAAAGACTTGCCCAAGTATCACAAGCAAAGAAATAAGATTATTGGAGTTAAAGAATTGATTCTTTAAGAAGTCTTGAGATTGGAGCTTAAAAAGATGTAATAATAATTCTCTTTCCTTCACCGGTCAATGCGGATTACCTCCGCTCCTTCTTAAGATTCTCTTCTCCCTCCACTTGTCTTGCGGACTATCGCGTTCTAGTTTCTTGCATCATGTTTATATTTCAAGCTCTTGCATCATGTTTAATTTTCAAGTCATCACCTTAAATCTTAAAGATAAAGAAATGGATTTGCATATCATGTTTATAATTCCAAGTTATCACCTTATAATGACAAGATTAAAATGAGGTTGCATAGCATGTTTATGATTCTAAGATATCACATAAATCTCTTAAGCTCAAGACTTGCTCCTTTTATCTTAAGTGAGAATTTTAATTATGAAGATTCTTTCAAAAAGAATTAGTTTCTAAAAGAGTTTTAAAGCTTTGCAAGGATTCTACGGGAAACTAATATTTTATGTTCACTTAAAATGTGATTTTATACAATTATATGAGGTTCATGATTCGGCTTCTGATATGAGATTAGTACCAATAAATGATGATGATTTAATATGTTTGAAGTTGTGATAATTATGGTTTATTGCTAAAGGAATGATTCTATGCATGTTAGAGATAAAACTAGCTTCCTAGAAAACCATAAAAGCAAGATTTCTAGAACTTTAGAGAATGAAATTTATGCATTCCTTCCAGAGCCTTTAGTGACCTTAAGAACCAGATATTATTATGTTTAGATAAGGGACAATGATTCATAATTGGTTTAGTAATTAATTTTAGCATCATAGGGAAAACCTAAAGAAAGGGTTAAAAACGTAACTTCTACACACTAAAACCTTAAGAACAACTTACTATCTATGCTACCCCATATAGTCTAATAATGTTCTTAAGGCTTATAATTGATGGTAATAAATCCCTTAGATGCATAAGTAATTAGTTTGATAATTAAGGTTACCCAATTTTAGAGTTCGTTATTTAAGGAGCTTTACCTGAAAATTTTAGATGAAATCTTTTAATGCTTTGGAATGTTATATGATGATGTAATGCCTCTGAGAATTTGATATTATTGAATGATTTCATGGCTTGCATGTTATAATTGCTATTGCAAACAATGAGAATGTTCATGCATCTTGATGATTATGATATAACATGCTAAGACTTAATGGTGACTTAAACTCATGAGGAAATGATCCTTTGACCCATCAGACTATAGGTGGTGAAAAGGTGATCTTGAGAAAATGATCCTTTAAGACCCATCAGACTAAAGGTGGTGAAAAGGTGATTCTTGCCCCTAGCCCGTTCTCTCAAAAGGGTAGAGTTTGGATTTTAACTTATCAAAAGGGATAAGTATATGCTAGTGACGACTAGTAAGGTATGAGCTCATAACCTAGATTACTCCCAAAAGGGTGGAGTATAGGGTGGCCCCAAGGAAAATAATGATGATGATGACAAGATTTTAAGTCACCTAGGACATTAAAGGAATGAAAAATGTGCACCATGTCTTGTGCATAGCTATTATGGTATGATGTTCTTCTGTGCATAGCATTTTATGAGATGATGATGGGAAATATGATGTTCTTCCGCATAGTATTTATGATACGATGATGAGAAATATGATGTTCTTCTATGCATAGTATTTATGATTTGATGATGAGAAATATGATGTTCTTTATGCATAGTATTTATAATATGATGATGAAGAATACGATGTGTTGATAAAAGGAAAAGTTCATTATAAACATGACATGCTAAGTTTATGATGCATTATAAGACGCATGATTAAATCGACGAACCTCGTAAAGTATATTTTCGAACTTAATAAATCAATCTTAGCATGCTCACTATTTCATAATAACCCCGAGGTTCCTGGGGACGATGATGATGACACAATGCATCATGAGGTGAGTACCCTACTGAGATTCTTTTTATAAGTTTCTCACTCCCTCTATTTTTCTTTCCATCTCGTTTTCAGAAAAAGGAAGTGTTCATGAATCACATTGAGGCTTTACCGGGAGCTGAACTTGATCCTTAGTTTCACTCGTATATTTCAGATATCTATCCCTATCCCTGGAGTGTTATTACTAGGTGCCATTAATGGATGTCCTTCCATCCATATATTATTTATGTTTTGTTAGATTGCCTACACTTAGTCTTATTCTGTTGGTAGGCAAAATATCTATATGATATGTAATTATGGATGCTTATGATGGAGCCAATATATTATGATGTGATGTTTGTATATTCCTATGTGTCTTTTAAATTTTGCTAAATCATTCACGTTAAGCGCGGCTCACGTTTTCAATTATGTTTAAAAAAAAATGGCTCGTAATTTCACTAAGTATTTTCAAAGCATGATTAAGGAACTGAAGCAAAGAGTAAAGTCTAGTAATTAATCAGATACTACCTAGGTGTATTGGGTTAATTATTAGGGTGTTACACATCTCCCATATTGGGGTATCAATTAATGAACGATGCCATCGTGGTTTAAAGACGACGGAAGAGAAACAAAGAGAAGGGGGTGAGAATTGCTAAAACTCAGGTAGGAAACCTTATTTAGTGTCATTTTCGTCCCAGGAACCTTGGGTTTATTTATAAAAGGTTAACATGCAAGGTTCCTTATGAGGTTTTCATAAAGGTAATTATTCAAGGTCCATGTCTTTTATAATGAATCTTAATGCATGTATGTAGCATAGTAGAACATGAATGCATGGCAATACATAACAACAATAAAACATATCAACAACAATTAAATCACATATATGTGGCATGTAACTTCTCATGATCAACCTTTCGCTTTCATAAGCAAGATACGTCTCATCTTTTCTCATTTCTCAAACATGTGACATCATGATCTTTAAACAACATGTTTCGACCTTATACTAGGCTATGAGCTCATACCTTAACTAGTCGTCACTAGTTCTTACTTATCCTCTTAATAAGCGAATCATAATCATAAAAATATAATCCGACTTCCCCAGTAGCGGGGCAGGGACCTAAGGATAACCCATCATGGGACTTTCTTCCTTCTAAAACGCATCAGCTTGGCAGACCAATCTGACTTTGTCTACTTTGGCAGGCTGATGTCGATGCCCTCACGGTTTACCTTTTCCTTAGCAGGAGAAGCACGTCTCCACGAAACGCATCATCTAGTTAAGACCAGGTGATTTGTCCGCTTCGGATGGCCCCCATGACCATACCACCCTTTCCTTTCTCCTCACTTGTAGAGGAGAATGCATTGGCATGTCACATATAAAATCTTTCTTTTCAAAACTTTCTCAAGCCCTTCAAATTGACGGAAATTCGACATAACGACTACACTCCGAATTTCCTCAAATTTGATTCATGCCACATAACTTATTCACACATATCATTCTCATGGAACTTTCTCAATTAAATAAATCTCTAATTCACAGGAGCATACTCTTCTAACTCATTCATATTTGGATTTTTCTCATGCATCTCAACCATAGCATACCATATCATCACAACAACATGCCACAAATACACTTATAGTCTCATGTTCATGGTATTAACATATTCACATCATTATGAGTATACCCACTCGATCTCATTCTCACATCACACCTTCTATCTCATGGTATCTTATGCTTTGGCCTTACGGTTTAAACTTATGTTCTAATTGTCCTAACTTTCATTATGGATCCTTACTTCAGCTAGGAAATCATTACCTATAATTCTCTCTAACTTCTATGCTCTATAACTCATCCAAACAGCATTGTTATAGATTAATCACCATGAGTATTATTTGGTTACCGGGTTCTATCTTCGCCTAAGGTTCTACATTCAACTTCTAGACATATTCACTAATTATGAACCATCTTCCTTAAGCTCAATTATGCTGGAACAGAAGTTATTATTCTTGTGTCTAAGTACTTTCAGATTCTAGTCTTAAGTCCTTTCTATTTACTTAGTCTTTTCTAACTTCCAAAATCATTCTCACTTCGCTCAAACATAATCTTATGCATTTTAACTCCTCAATAGAATTCATAGTGTGCCAAGCAACAAGACAAAACCAAGTGTGTATCACACATAATCGCATAAAATTATGTTATAAGTGCATATGAGTTGCTAGTATTTGGGACAATTTCAGGAGCAAAGGGTGTTCTGGTAATCGATTACATGTGCCTAGTAACGATTACCAGGAACTATATTTTGTCCTGGGTTCAAAGAACAACGGGTAATCGATTACATAGGGGTAATCGATTACTTAGGGCTAAAGATTTTTCCAAAAATGAAAGAACATTAGAGTAATCAATTACACGAAATAGAATCGATTACAGGGTTTAAAGGCGGTTCTGGGCATGAAGAACAGCCTTGGTAATCAATTACATTGTTGGAAGTCGATTACCAAAACCAAAAACCCTTCGAAAAACCACTCAGTAATCGATTACCAAACCTTGGAAATTTGAGAAAATATGATTTTTAACACATTTCAAGCTATTTAAACACCTTGAGACCTCATAAAACATTTTTCCAACATTTTCCTGAAATCATCCTCACATTTTACAAAGTCAAACCATCATTGTATCATGCCAAAACACATCCACTTATCTTTGGATGAAATTTCCATTTGAAGATACTTAGGCAAGTCCTTGAGCTCTAGAGTATTTAGGTGATAACATAATCTTAAACATGCTATGCACTTCATTTTACTCTTCGTTGAAAGGTAAAATGAGAGCATAAAATAAACATGAGATGCAACTTCATTATTATCTTTAAAGATTAAGTAATGACTTGAAATATAAACATGAAATGCAAGCTTGGGAATTTAAACATGATAATGCAAGTTCATTTATTTATTCTTGAGAGCTTAGTGATGGCATCAAAATAAACATGAGATGCAAGGCACAAATTTAAACATGATGCAACTTATTTTATTTTAACTAGAGCTCTTGCAAGACTTTAGAGGAATATCAATAGCCTTAACCCAACATGTACCTTAACAATAGAAGATGAGCTTTAGAGTTCTTAACACCAAGTCTTCAAAGAAGTCTTTGGTTTGAACTTCATCATCAAGATCAAGAAAGTGGATCAAAACAAAAATACCAAAACTTTAATGAAACAAACATAAATAGAACTACTCATATTCTTTATTTTAGCTCATGGGCTTCAATCTAGAGTAAAACTCTTAGAGCCGACCAACTTTAAGGTTAGCAAGGGTAAGCTTAGAGCTTTTTGAAAACATAAGATTACTTTTCTTAACAAAACTTTTAGTGATCTACTCAATATTTTTATCAAACCTTGCATAATGAAAGGAATAAAATCGAAATCTTGAGAAGGAAAAAGGAGAGGAAGAACCAAATCATGTATGGTCCAAGACCAAGTTTTCAAGCTTTAGAGGTTCTCACATAGCATCACAAGACCATTATCTTGAAACCTCATCATCAAGCCAAAGTTTTTCACAACAAAGGCTCTAGGCCAAAAATAAAAGAAGAAGAAGAAGAACTTGGAAAAATCAAGAGAAAAACTAGAACTCTTCCTTAAAAGAAGCACCCAAAACTTGGAAAATAAACCCCTACCTAAAGAAAGCCTTGAAGAGAGGAAGGAAAGCTTTGTTTCTTGAAAGGAAAAGAAAAGGAAATCCTTCTTGGAAACTTGATGAAGAACTCGGCCAAGGGAGGAGGAAGAGGTTCTTTGAGTTTAGGAAGAAAGCTTGAAGTTTGCTCAAGTGTGTAAAGGATCCTAAGGGCTTTCAAGCTAGTGTATTTATAGAAGATTAAGAGCTCATGGATGGCCTAGAGGAGGGAGAAGTGGGCGGTCACTTGGGAAGAAGGAGAGAAATATCTCTTGATTGGCATGGGCTTAGGCATGGGTGAAAGTATGGGTCATGGTATGGCTTGAAGCATGGCCTTTGAGTGAAGAGAAATTCAACATGTGACACAATTTTGGGAGGGGATTTGGCCAGCATATCAGCCAAGGGGGAGGGATTTTGTTCATCTAATTGTGGTTTAAGGATATGTTTAAATGTTTCATTGATTAAGGTTTTGGTTAAGAGTTTGTAAGAAAGTGTTTAGGTGAGGTAATTGGCTAATTAAGGTTGTCAAGACTTGATTAGGAAGGTAATCTTGCTAGATTAACAATTTAAAATCATTCTTTTAGTCAAATGAAGTATGGGCACAATTCCTTAATTTAGGAATTGAAGAGAGAAAATACTATTCAAGATTCCATGACTAGGAATCTTGAATTAAAGAATGTAATTAAAGTTTAACTAAGCAATCTTAGGTTCTAATTATCCTTAATAAATCATTTTGACTTAGATTAATTATCTAAATTAATCTTAGATTAGAGCCTAATATTGTAACGCCCGATTTCTGCGTTAGAGTTCAAATGACCGAAATGCCCCTGAGGTCATTTTTACCGAAATTAAAGGACTTGCCCTGGCAACCCTCGAATGGGTCAACTCATATTTGAAGGGGATTATGCTGTTAAGAATGATATCGGAGGAGAACCTCGTTTTCTAAACTTTCGGCTCAAAATGACCAAAATACCCATGCTATGTCTACACGGGTAAAAGGTGCCGTTTAGCCCAAACTTCCAGGAAGTTTAGAATGATGTTTATGAGCAATGTTTGATGTTTAGTTGAGCCGGAAGGTTGGGCAGTTTAGCGCAAAATTACCATTTTGCCCCTAGAATAATGTACAGTAAGCCTAATGACGTTAAGCAAACCTAAGCAATATTAGGCTCTAATCGAAGATTAATTTATTTCGATAATTAATCTAGAGTCAAAATAATTTATTAAGGTTAATTAGAACCTAAGATTGCTTAGATAAACTCTAATTGTATTCTTAAATTCAAGATTCCTAGTCATGGAATCTTGAATAGTGTTTCTCTCTCCAATTCCTTAAATTAAGGAATTGAGCCATACCTCATTTGACCAAAAGAATTATTTTAAATTACTAATCTAATAAGATTACTCTCCTAATCAAGTCTTGAACCACCTCAATTAACCATTTTCTCACCTAAACACTTGCTTACAAACTCCTAATCAAAAGCCTAATCATAGAAACACTTAAACACATCCTTAAACCACAATTACATGAACAAAAATCCCTTCCCCTTGGCTGATGTTACCGAAAATCCCCCCTAAAAATGGTGCCACATGTTGGATTTTTTATGCACTCCAAGCCCATGCCTTAGGCCATGCTTTGCCCATACCTTGCCCATGCTTCCAACCATGCTTGTCATGCCTAAGCCCATGCTTTTGTAAGAGATATTTTCCTCCTCCATTGACCTTGAAAAGCCATCAGCCATTCCCTCCCCAAATCAGCCAACATGTCTCATTTTTTCTATAAATACCAAGCCTTTGAAGACTTGGTTGCTCTTTGGATCATTTGCCAAGTTTAAGCATTCTTACACTTTCTCTCATTTCCTCTCAAATCCCTCAACTTGGCTGATTTCTTCCTCAAGACTCCAAGAGGATTTCCTTCTCCTTCCATCAAGAAAACAAAGCTTTCTTATCTCTCTTCAAGACTTCTTAAGGTAGGGATTAAGTTTTGATGATTTTTGTTTGTATTCTTCAAGAAAGTTCTAGTTTTTCTCTTGATTTCAAACTCCTTTCCCTTCCCCTTTCTTTTCGGCCAAGAGGCCTTCTTACAAAGAGAATGTGAGCTTGATGATGAGGTTTCAAGATAATGACTTGTTGTTGTCATGTGAGAAACCTCTAAAGCTTGAAACAACTTGGTCTTGGACCATACATGCTTGGATTTCCTTTCTTTTTCTTGGCTTAAGTTTCGATTTTCCTCTTTCCTCTTTCCCTTAAGGATTTCAGTTTTTCTTCTTTGATTTGAACAAAGTTTGTAAAATATGTCTAGTAGATCATGAAAGTTTTGTTAAGAAAGTTAATCTCATGATTTCAAAGAGCTCTAAGCTTACCCTTGCCAACCTTAAAGTTGGTCCGTTTAATAGCTCTAGATTGAAGCCCATGAGCAATAAAATAAAGAATATGACTTAGTTCTTGTAGTTTTGTTTAGACAAAGTGATGAACTTTGGGTCCATTTCCTTAAGCTTGATGATGAGTTCAAACCTTAAGATTTCTCTTGAAGTCTAGGTGCTAAGAACTCTAAAGCTTGCCTTATGATACATAATGGGTTGAGGTTTATGTTCCTCTAAAAGTCTTGCAAGAGCTCTAGCTAAGATAAAAACAAGATGCATTCATGTTTAAATTTATGTCTTGCATCTCATGTTTATTTTGATGCTATCACTAACTTCACAAGAGTAAATAAATGAACTTGCATTACCATATTTAAATTTTCAAGCTTGCATTTCATGTTTATATTTCAAGTCATCACTTAATCCTTAAAGATAATAATGAAGTTGCATCTCATATTTATTTTATGCTCTCACTTTACTTTCTAATGAAGAGTAAAATAAAGTGCATGACATGTTTAAGATTTTGTCATCACCTAAATACTCTAGAGCTCAAAGACTTGCCCTAAGTATCCTAAAAAGGAAACTCCATTCAAAAAGAAATGGATGAGTTTTGGTATGATCCAATAATGGTTTGATTTTGTAAAATATATGAATAATTTCAAGAAAATGTTGGAAAATGTTTTATGAGGTCTCAAGATGTTTAAAATAGTTTGGAATGTGTCAAAATCATGTTTTCTCAAATTTAGGTTCTGGTAATTGATTACCACCCATGTAATCGATTACCAGAAGGTTTTTGAAGAACTTTTGGTTTGGTAATCGATTACCAGGCGGTGTAATCGATTACCACGGCTTTTTCATGCCCAAAACCTCTGGAAGCCATGTAATCGATTACATTATAGTGTAATCGATTACCCTGTTTCTTTATTTTTCCTAAGATTTAACTAAGTAATCGATTACCATTATATGTAATCAATTACCCGTTGTTTTGAAACCCAGAATGAATTGAGCTCCTGGTAATCGATTACTAGGAACATGTAATCGATTACCAGAACACCTTTTGTTCCAGAAACATCCCAAGAGAAAACTAGTAACTTATATGCATTTCAACCTAAGAGATTATGTGATCTTATGGGTTCATGATTTCGGTTCTATGTTTGGCTACTATATAAACGCTTTCTAAGGTGTTAAATGTGTAAAATTATGTTGAGTGGAGCAAGAATCGATTTAGAAAAGTTAGAAAAGAATAAGTACCCTATAAGGCATTAGAGATGAGAATTCTAGAACACCTTAATGCAAGAGATGCAAATCTGTTCTAGCATGATTAATTCAAGGATATATGGCTCATAATTAGTAAGATATATACAAGATCCCTTCATAAAACAATTAGGTGTTAATTTCTAAGTTTAAGATGATGATAAGAGATCTAAAGTGATTTATAACTTAGAAAACATGCCTAGGAATCCCTCATAATTGATCTAAGAATTAATTATGGAGCCTTAGGCAAAGATGGATCTTAAAAAGGGTCACGAATGGAGATTTTAGAGCCCCGTAAGCACATGATATTTTCTCCCTTTTATATAGTGCTGATTGAAATTTTGATGGGTTCAAATCTTAGAGAAAAGTCTAAGTGTTAACCCCTTGAGGGTAATAATGATGCAAATACAAGTTTAAGCCCATAAGGGTCAAAGCATAAGATACTATGAGATAGGTGGCCGAGAGAGTATAATTATGATGATGAACCTCGTGCACACTCATGATGATGTGATTATGTTAGTTCCTTGAGCATGAAACTTTATGTGCCAAATTTGATATGGTGATATGATGAAATGTTGTGTTTGAGATGCATAGTGTTTCAAAGATATGAATGAAATTGAGAAATATGCTCATGTGAACTAGAAAGTTATTGCAATGAGAAAGTTCCATGAAAATGATGCATGTGACTGAAATTATGTGGCATGACTCAAATTTGAGGAAATTCGGAGAGTAGCGTTATGCCACCGAATTTCCGTCAAATTTGAGGGACAAAAAGAAAGTTTTTGAGAAATATGAAGTTTAAAGTTATATGCCAGACACATTTCCCCTTCTGAGGAGAGTAAACCGTGGGGGGTATGGACGTGAGCCATACCAAGCGACAAAGTCGCTGGTCTTAACCAGTCGATGCGTTTTGAAGAATGAAAGTATATGATGTTTAAGGTGACACACCGAGACGTACTTATCCTCTCTGAGGAGAAGGTAAACCGTGAGGGCATAGACATTAGCCTCCAAAGCGGACAAAGTCGTTGGCTTAACCCAGTCGATGCGTTTCGAAGAAGGAAAAAGTCCCATGATGGGTGATCCTTAGGCCCCCTACCCGTACTCTGGAAGTCGGGATTATGATGATGAATATGATTATGTTTATGATTCGCTTATCAAGAGGATAAGTAAGAACTAGTGACGACTAGTTAAGGTATGAGCTCATAGCCTAGTTTAAGGGGTGCGGTTACTATTATGATTGGTGTCACAAGTATGAGAAAAGGAAAGATGTTCAAGAGAAAAGTTACATGCCACTTATATGTTGATTGATAATTGTTTGATTTACCTAAAGTACCCATGCATCCATGAACTATTATGTTGCATACATGCATTAAGAATCATTATAAAAGACATGGACCTTGGATAAATACCTTTGTGAAAACCTCATAATGAACTTATGCATGCTTAACCTTTTCATAATAAACCCAAGGTTCCTGGGACGTAACGATGACACTAGGATAGAGGACTTCCCTGAGATTCTTTAGTAAGAATTCTCACCCCTCTCTGTTTCTTTCCGTTACGTCTTCAGATATCGATAGCATCGTTCGTGATTTTCATTGACTCGCCTACATGGGAGGTGCACTATGACCCCGAGCATCAGTCCTACCACTTCAAGGGTCATTGCGAGGTGCGCATTTTTGCATACGTGGACGCCCTTTTGCTTTCCCCGTCTCCAGCTATCGTTTCGATCCGACTTCACCCTTTGGCGACGACCTCATCTTTGTAAGGACACGACCCGAGACGAGAGGCCGTCGTGCCCATCCTTCCTCGTCGGAGGGCTCTTCCCCTTCATTTCCTATGGGTCTCGGAGGAGGTAGCGAGGACATGGTCACCTAGCCAAGGCATGCGAGGCGCGTTCGACACCCAAGAGGCGACCACGACGCGGAGGCCACGTTGTTCCCTCGATTGCTATGCCTAGATCCTCTTCGTTGGGCTACATCCGAGGAGCTTCGTCAGTCGCGGGCTACATCTCCCCACGAAGTTCGGCATCGCCAAGAGGCTTGGAGAGAGAGGGTAGTGATAGTTAGGTGTTTATCCTTTGGGAGTTGTCTCATGTATTTGATATCATGTTTTCTTATTTTATGTCTTTGTCCTGCAAGCTCTCCCACTAGTATGGGTAAGACTTTATATTTCTGTTATATTTCTATTGTGATGTACTAAACTATATTACCTAATGTAATGAGGAATGATGTTTTATGATGGATGTGTTCTTTAATGTTTATGTTCTGACGTTTTATTTATTCTTCCGCTTCACGTTGTTTATGTTACGCGCAAAGGCTCGCACTTTGTTTTATATAAATCATTTCAAAAAAAATTTACCGTATTTTCCGCTAAGTATTTTATAAATGAATTTAAAGAGAAGTAATAACTAATAATTAGTCTTGATACGTCCTAGGCGTATTGGGGTTAAATATTAGGATGTTACAAATATTGCTTAGGTTTGCTTAATTACGTCATTAGGTTCACTATACATTGTTCTAGGGGCAAAATGGTAATTTTGTAAAATTTCCCGGACCTTGCCAACTAAACATCAATTATCACTCAAAAACATCATTCCAAACTTTCTGGAAAAGTTCGGGCTCAAACGACACCTTTACCCACGTAAAACGCAGGAGGGGTATTTTGGTCATTTTGAGCCGAAAGTTCAAGAAAAGATTTTCACCTCAATATCAAACATAACAGATATGATCCCTTTCAAACATTGATTTGACCCATCGAGGACGCCTGTTTACCTCCCTCAAATTCGGGTAAAAATGACCTCAGGGTCATTTTGGTCATTTGCACTCAAACAGAAAAATCGGGGCGTTACATTACTCCCCTCCTTAAAAAGAATTTCGCCCTCAAAATTTGTTACCTTAGAAAAGCTCAGGATACTTCGTTCGCATCTCGATTCCAGCTTCCACGTACACCTCCGTCTTGTCGCGTCCCACGCTACTTTTACCAAAGGAACAGACTTGTTCTTCAACTGCTTAACACCACGATCCACGATCCTCATTGGTGGAGATTGAAAGTAGGTCCTCCCTTAACTGTACATGCTCAGGTTCTAACACATGGCTAGGATCGGATTGATACTTTCTTAGCTGGAGACGTGAAAGACATCATGAAGATTTGAGGTTAGGAGGTAGGGCTATTTTGTAGGCAATTGTCCCAACTCTTTGAAGAATTTCAAAAGGACCGAGAAATCGGGGACTCAACTTCTTGACTCTTATGGCTCTACCTATGCCTGAGTGGGGGTAATCCTTAAGAAAGCATACTCGCCTTTTTGAAACTCCAACCGCTTTCACTGGCTTGTCCGCATAGCTCTTTGTCGAGTTTGAGCAGTAAGATTCTATCCTTAATCTTTGTTATTTGCTCTGGTTTCCCTCACTACTTCGTCCCAAAACGCTTTGTTCTCGGATCATGCCAACACAAAGGTGACTGGCACTTCCTTCCATACAAGGCTTCGTACGTCATTTCAATGCTCGCATGATAACTGTTGTTATACGCGAACTCAATAAGTGGCAGGTACTTATCCCAACTCCCTTTTCTATCCAAAACACATGCCCTTAGCATATCTTCCAATGTTTGGATAGTTCTTGATTGTCCATCTATTTGAGGGTGGTAAGTCGTGCTTAAACACAGCTTTGAACCAAATGCCTTTTGAAAGGTCCCCAAAAACGCGACGTAAACCGCGATCTCGACCGAGATTATCATCGATGGAACTCCATGTAATCTCACTATCTCTTGGATGTACAACTGGGCCAACTTATCTAGGGAAAAGGTTATCTTGATGGGTAGGAAATGGGCCGACTTGGTTAACCTGTCCACTATTACCCAAATAGCGTCATGGCCTTGGGTTCTAGGTAGGCCGATCACAAAATCCATGGATATATTATCCCACTTCCATTCGGGGATAGGCAAGGGTTGTAACATTCTTGAAGGCTTTTGGTGCTCAATCTTCACTTTTGACAGACCAAGCACTTACTAACCTAGGTGAGTACGTCCTTCTTCAATCCTGGCCACCAAAACATCTTCTTTAAATCCTAATACATCTTGGTGGCACAGGAAGGATGATGAAGTGGCTTTTATGGGCCTCCTCCAAGATACTTTCTCGGAGGTCACCATCTTGCAGGACACAGATCCACCCTTCAAACCTCCATAAACCATCTGTCCCTTGTTCAAAACCTTTAAGCTTACCAGCCTTTACCGCCTCGAGGGTTTCCCTAAACTCCTCATTTTCTACTTGTGCCATCATGACCCTGTTTAAACCCACTGGTTACTTAAGATGGCACATTTTCACACTTTTTTCTGATCTGACATCCCCAAATTCATATCCCTAAAATTCTCTATCAGCTCAACTTCCTTGACTATCATGTGAGATAGGCGTAATGATTTTTGACTCAGGCATCGACGACCACATTGGCCTTGCCGGGTGGTAACTTAAGCCGAAGTCATAGTCCTTTAGAAACTCTATCCACCTCCTTTGCCTCATGTTTAACTCCTTTTGATCAAAGAGATACTTAAGACTCTTATGATCGGAGAAACTTCAAACCTTACTCCATATAAGTGATGCCTCCAAATCTTCAAGGCAAACACTATGGCGGCTAACTCTAGGTCATGGGTGGGGTAGTTAACCTCGTGTGGCTTGAGTTGTCTAACGCATAGGCTACCACTTGCCTATTTTGCATCAACACACAGCCTAACCTTTTTCCGAAGCATCACAATATACCTCGAATGGTACATTAGGGTTGGGTAAACCAAAACTGGGATCGAGGTTAACCTTTCTTTTAACTCTTGGAAGCTCTTTTTCACAATCGGGATTCCATGAAAACGGGTGTTCTTCCTAGTGAGCTTGGTTAGGAAGGACAATCTAGGAAAATCCTTTAATATACCTACGTAATAGCCTGCTAAACCCAAAAGCTCCGTATTTTGAATACAGTGGTTAGTCTATCCCAATTCATTACGGCTTCTATCTTACTAAGGTCAATAGCTATACCTCCTTTCAACACTACATGTCCCAAAAACTTCATTTCCTCTAACCAAAATTCACACTTAGAAAGCTTAGCATACAATTTCTTCTCCTTCAACACCTCTAAAACCAACCTTAGATGACTTTCATGCTCCTCGTGAGTCTTCCAATAGATGAGTATATCATCTATGAAAAAGCCACAAACTTATCTAAATAGGGTCAAAAGATCCTATTCATGTAGTCCATGAACACGGTGGGTGCATTCGTAAGTCCAAAAGACATCACGACGAACTCAAAGTGTTCGGTCCGTGTTCTAAAAGCGGTTTTAGGTATATCCTCATCTCTCACCCTAATCTTGGTGGTATCCCGACCTCAAATTAATCTTAGATAATACCACCACTCCTTTCAATTGGTCCATGAGATCATCAATCCTAGGCAAAGGGTATTTGTTTTTCACCGTTACACGATTCAATTGCTTATAGTCTATACACAACCTCATGCTCCCATCCTTTTTCTTACAGAATCGGGCTCCAGGTGAAGCACTAGGTCTTATAAAATTCTTCTTAAGCTTCTCCAGTAGGTTTTTAGCTCTTTCAACTCCAAGGGTGACATTCTATAATGGGCTATCAAGATTGGTCCGTTTTAAACCAACTTAATGGAGAACTTTACCTCTCTCGGGAGGAACTGGGTATTCATCTGGAAATACCTCGGATACTCTCTTACCACTAGAATATCATCTATGTTCTGCTCAAAGTCTACCTCACTAGCGGCTAGAAGGACATATCCCTTAGTTTTCTCCCACTCCAAAGACATCTAGAGAATTTACATAGAGTTTCAAGGTTTGATTAGTTTTGCTAGGAGGATGACGAAAATAACAGATTTGGTGTAACAATCTAACAATACATGGTTAACGTGAAGCCAATCCATGCCAAGAATTACTCCTATGTCTTTCAAAGGTAAACAAATCAAATCTATGATAAAGGACCTATTTTCAACAGGAAGATGACAATTTAAACAAAGTTAGGTATGTACAGGACGGTTTAGGAGTAGAAACAATAAGGTCAAAAGGAAGCTTAGAAACTTTCAGATTCAAGGACTCGACACTAGCATGTGAGATAAAAGAATGAGTAGCACCAGAGTCATATAGTACAATTAAGGTTCTACCGTTAATTCGCACTTACCTTCGATGAGGTCGTTGGATCTTGCGTCTTCCACATTGAGGGTGAAGACCCTTGTTGTTACGGCCTAGGTTTTGACTTGACGATCCAGCTTCTACAATCCTTGGCATAGTGGGCTTGCCATCGAAGAATACTCCTTGTCCGCATTGCAAGGGAGATTGCCATGACTTCTTCCGCATCAGGGACATCCTGCCGTGGTGGGTCCGGGAAGGCAGGGGCTCATGGGGTGCCTTGTTCTTGTTCCCATTGGGCTCTTCTTGGTTGTTGTTGTTGCGAGGACCGCCATTCCTCCTTGTTGATGGTTGTGGTCCCTCCCGTTATGGTTGAATGGTTGCCTCATGCCCAGAAGGGTTGGTTGTTGGGTCCTCTTTGTTGTTGTTGTTGTTGATGATGTTGTTGGTGGTGTTGTTGCTTGAACTAATTGGATTGGTAGGATGTGGCTCCTCTGACGTGGGTGTTGAGCTTGAACCTTGGGGCTTGAGGACCCAAACCACGGGACGATTCGCTCGTGGTGCTTCTTCTTGTGCCCTTCTTCGATGACCGGCCCTTGTTGACTAGGGTAGAGAAGTCCCTAATCTCCATGTGTGCCACAGCAACGTTAAGTTCGGCCCTAAACTCGGCCTCATACTTAACGTCTTCCAAACCTTATCGGGATCCACTTGGAAAACCAGAAAACTTGATAAACTCTTCAAACTTCGCCTGGGCGAGGCGATCTACCTTAGACTAATTGCATAAACTCAATGTCCTTTGCGTTCCTCACGAACTCTGAAAGTACTTATGATAGAAGTAGGTCTTGAACAGCTCCCAGTTGATAGCTACCCGTAGCTTCAAGCGCCTCTGTGCCCACCAAAACTCGTTGATTCCATCATGTAAGCAGCAAAGGTGACTTTCTGTTCCTAAAGGCAATCACCGAGTAGATCTTTTCCATGTTTTTGATCCACTCATCCGCCTTGTCGGTTCAAGGCTCCACGGAAGGTTGGGGGATTAGCCTTGCAGAACTCCCTAAAACGGGCTTGTTCCACGGCCTCAGGGCGACCTTGAGTAGCATCCCTCGGTTCATGCGATCGAACATGTGTTCCATCACTCTAGCCATCTCGCGTACTCGGTCTCTCATTCCTTTGTTCTCCCGTTTGCGTTCCTATTCGTCCGGGTGCCATTAGTCCCTAAACACACAAGTCAACAAACACGAGGTGATCAGGCTCAATATTCTAAGCTAGATGAGCTAGTTACCATGGCACAGGCAGCAGAGGGTCATGTGTGTCTATCCTATAGCTTATCTCTAATAGCCAAGCACTATACATGACATACTACCGTAACATGCATATAAAGCATGGTTAGTCCAATCCTCAGGCTCTGAAATTGAACTCTGATACCATAATGTAACACCCTAATATTTAACCCAATACACCTAGGACATATGAAGATTAATTATTAGTTATTACTTCCCTTTGAAACTTGTAAAATTACTTAGCGGAAATACGGGTAAATTTTTTTTTTTTTGAAATGAAATACGTAAAACAAAGTGCAAGCCATCGCGTACAAAAGACGAAAAGCTGAAGAGCAATTAAATCATGCAAATATTAAGCAAGTAAGAACACCTCAATCATGAAAACACCCATCATAATATTAATTACCATAGTTTAGTACATAATTGAAATAATAACATAAAGTCATACCCACATAAGAATGAGCAGAGCTTGCAATACATGAAACATGAAGTACAAGAAAGAGAACAAGAAACATAAACTGCAAATACATGGAAAAGCCCTCAAAAGATAATACCAGTTAAAAGCAACCCTCCCCTCTAAAAGCCTCCAGAAATGCTACTCCTCAACGGGAGATAGCCCCAACTGCCAAGCTCCTCGGATGTGGCCCAACGAAAGAGGGCGTGGGCAAGTGGATCGCGGATCACGTGGCCTCCTTGGCGAGGGTGCCTCTGGGCTGACGTACACGCCTCATAGGCCTCGGCTGAGACCGTGTCCTCGCTACCCCATTGCGGTGAAGGCAGAAGGGCGGAATCCTCCGAATAGGGATTCGGGAGTCCTCAAATAGGTCTCTCGCAACGACGTATGAAGGGCACGTACCCGGATAGTCACCATTGAAGATGATGGTCGAACGACGTTCTACTCGTCATCGCGTCCTCTCAAAAATCAAATCATCGCCAAAGGGAGAGGTCGGGTGAAGCAAAAGCTAGAGACTGGAAAAGCAAATGGGTGTCCCATGTATGCAAAAATGCGCACGGCACAACGACCCTTAAAATGGTAGGACTTGGTCTGGTCGTAATGCATCTCCCATATCGGGGTGTCAATGAAGATCACGAACTACGCCATCGACCTGGAGACGTAACGGAAAGAGAAACAAAGAGAAAGGGGTGAGATCTTGCTAAAGAATCTCAGGAGGGAAACCTCTTATCCTAGTGTCATCATTTACGTCCCAGGAACCTTGGGTTTATTTATAAAAAGGTTAAACATGCAAGGTTCCTTATGAGGTTTTCATAAAGGTAATTATCCAAGGTCCGTGTCTTTTATAATGAATCTTAATGCATGTATGCAGCATAGTAGAACATGAATGCATGGCAATACATAACAACAATAAAACATATCAACAACAATTAAATCACATATATGTGGCATGTAACTTCTCATGATCATCCTTTCGCTTTCATAAGCAAGATACGTCTCATCTTTTTCTCATTTCTCAAACTTATGACATCATGATCTTTAAAACAACATAACGAATCCCTGATACTAGGCTATGAGCTCATACCTTAACTAGTCGTCACTAGTTCTTACTTATCCTCTTGATAAGTGAATCATAATCATAAAAATAACAATCCGACTCCCAATTATGGGCAGGGGACCTAAGGAATCACCCATCATGGGACTTTCTTCCTTCTCTGAAACGTATCAGTTGGTTAAGACTAGTGACTTTGTCCGCTTTGGAGGCTGATGTCGATGCCCTCACGTTTTACCTTCTCCTCACCGCAGGAGAAGTACGTCTCACCCTGCGAAACGCATCATTGGTTAAGATCAGTGACATTGTCCGCTTCTGGTATGGTTAACGCCCCAATTTTCCCGTGTACAAATGATCGAAATGCCCCTGAGGTCGTTTTACCAGAAAATGAGCACGCGGCCATCCTCGAGGGATGTTTTTGTGATGATAGGGGATTGTGTATGTTATGTGTGGTAATAGAGCAAAAGAATCTCATTTTTGAGTTTGACGCACGAAATTACCAAAATGCCCATGTGGCGTTTAACCTCGTTTCACGTGGGTGAACCCAACTTCACCAAAAGGTTTTAAATGATGTTTTTAAGTAATGTTTTATGTCGGGATAAGCCCGGCAGTTTTAGTGAAAAATTACCGTTTTACCCTAGCTAAGTGCATTCTGCCGAATGACACATTAGCGAAACCTAAGCAATATTAGGCTCTAATTAAAGATTAGTAAATTCTAACTACTAATCTAGAGTCAAAATAATTAATCAAGGTTGATTAGAACCTAAGATTGCTTAGAGAAGCTCAAAATCCTATTCTTGAATTTAAGACATTATGTCACACTTTCATGAATAGTGTTTTCTCTCTCAATTCCTTAAATCATGGAATTGTGTCTATGATTTGATTTGACTAAAGTATGGTTTTAATTCTCTAATTTAGTATGACCACTCCTTAATCAAGTCTTGAACCACCTTAATTAGCCATTTTATCACCTAAACACTTGCTTACAAATGCCTAATCAAAAGCCTAATCAAAGACACACCTAAACACATCATTAAACCACAATTAAATGAGAGATTTTCCTCCCCCTTGGCTGCATAATCTACCGAAAATTCCCTCCCTATTCCTCACATGTTGATTTATTATTACACACAAAAATGCCCATGCCTTGCCCATGCTTTGCCTATGCCTTGCCCATGCTTTGCCCATGCCTTGCCCATACTTTCCACCATACCTCACCATGCCTCCATGAAGCAAATTCTCTCACCTCATGGAGCCTTCCTCCCCAAATCAGCCACAAGGTCTCATTCCCTCTATAAATACCATGCTTGGATGAGCTTGGTTGCATTTTGTTCATTTGCCAAGATTAGCTTCAAAGAGTAATCTTGAGTTCTTTCTTTTCTCTCAAGACTCAAGAGTTCCTTTCCTTTTCTTCATCTCTTCAAGATCACAAAGAAAACACCTCATCTTCTTTGCCTCCTTGCCTTGGCCGAAAATCATCAAGCATCAAGGAAGGAGTTGTTCTTCTCAACTTGCTTCAAGAACCAAGCTTTCCTCTTCACCACTAGGTAGGGAGTTTTCTTTCAAGTTCTTTCTTTTCCTTTCATGTTCGGCCTTCAAGGCCATTGATGATGTTTCATGATAGCTTGATGATGAGAGTTCTAGATGATGACTTTGAGTTCATCACAATGAAACCTCTAAAGCTTGAAAACTTGGTCTTGGACCATAAATGATTTCAGTTTCCTTTCCTTTCCTTGTTCAAAGTTTTCAGTTCTTGTTTCCTTTTTCTCCTTAATGGTTTCAGTTTCCATTTCCTTTTGTTATAAAAAGTTTGATATAAATGTGAAGTAGATCACTAAAAGTTGTTTGAAGAACTTAATCACATGTTTTCAAAAGCTCTAGGCTTACCCTTGCCAACCTTAAAGTTGGTCGGCCATTCTAGAATCCATGCTAGATTGAAGCCTATGAGCAATAAAATAAAGAATATGAAGTAGTTTCCTTTATGTTTGTTTTTATGAGTGTTGAGATTTATTTCTTAGTTATGTTACAATGTTGGTTTTAAATTGTGGAAATATGATAATGATTTCAAAGAGTTTTTAGAAAGGTGTGATAAAGTGTTTTTGGAAAGGAAGGATACTTGAAAATGTGTTAGAAAGTTTAGTTTTTCAAAAAGGGATTCTGGTAATCAATTACTTGGATATGTAATCGATTACCAGGAAGCAATTTATGAGATTTTGGGTTATAGTAAACGATTACCAAGAGGTGTAATCAATTACCAAGGGTGTTCTCAATACCCAGAACCAATTCAAGACTCATGTAATCGATTACCAGTTCATGTAATCGATTACCATGATCTTCTTCTTTTCCTAAAAACAAATTTTGTCTCTAGTAATCGATTACCAGCACCTGTAATCGATTACCAGGACCTAAATGTGCCAAAAATGAGTGTTTTGATTTTAATGGGACGAACCTATGATATGGATGCTTATGTGATGTTGCCTTGTTACATGATTACTTAATGGGAATGTACATGATATGATGAAATGAAATTATGATGAGAATGCCTATGAGTATTGAAGTCTTACTTGATTATTTACTTGAAATGTATATAACGTGATGAATGTTACTTGAAATGTTATAACGTTGCATACGAGAAAAGTATATGGTATGTTTTAAGATGATTCCATGCTCATGTTGCATAAATGATATGTTATATGATGTATTATGATTGTACGCTCATGTTGCATCCATACAAAATATGTTAATGAGGAAATGATCCCATTATGACTTCCCAAGTTAAGAGTTGTACGGGTGATCCAAGAAAAGAGAAATGTTAATGAGGAAATGATCCCATTATGACTTCCCAGTTAAGGGTTGTACGGGGTGATCCAAGAAAGAGATATGATTCCCCCTCTATTTTTCCCGTATCTAGCGACGGCTAGTTAGGATGAGCTCATTCTAGGCGATAGGTGATTAGAGTTTTGGTGGCTATGATAAAATCGTCTGGCGGCATGTTGGATGGATTTTGGTGGCTATGACGAGGGTGGAAAATGAGAAAAATGATAAAGTGAAAAGTTATGAAAGGAACTCACAAGTTCAATTATGATAAAGTAAAAGATGCACATGCATATGTTTTGTTGAAGTTTCATTGATGCTTTGATTAAGTAATGTGTTATCTATGTGTATTGTCATGCTCAAGTATTGCCATGCATACATAGAATATATGTTGCATTCATGTCATTAAGACTCATGCTAAAAAGAACCCACTTCGGATAATAAGAACTTGAGAAATGTAAAATTGAATCTTATGCATGCACACCCTTTCATAATAAGACCGAAGTGGCTTGGGCGACGACGATGACACTTGTGTTAGAGTCGGAAGCCTACTGAGAATCTTATATAGATTTCTCATCCTTTTCCTTTCTTCCGTGTCGTCTCCAAAGGCGAGTGATGCGGATGTTCGTGATCCTTTGTGAGGCACAAGTTTAGGAACCATGTTACCCACCGGATCAGGTCGTGCGGAAGCGCAAGATTAGTCTAGTAAAGTTATAGTAATGTCTAGCGTTGGATTCGTGTACGTTCATCTTTTGTTATATTTAGTATCTTGAGATGTCCTTTTGTTCGAAGGGCATCGTGTTATGATGTGACTATGATATGTTAATATAAAATATGTTGTGACTATTCCATGACTTGTTTCTCTATGCTATGATAATGTGTATATGTTGACTATATCATGTGTGTATTAATCGTTATGTATGCGACGTGCGGCTCGCATTTTAAGTCCTAAGTTCAAAAAGAAAAAAATTAGTCATATTTTATTACCCGTATTTTAATAAAGATAAGTCAAGTTCTGAAACAAAAGGCGTAACGTCTAACAACTAGCCAAATGCGACTCGAGCGTGTGAGGTGAAAGTTAGGGTGTTACAATGGCCCCCACGACCATACCCTCCACATGTTTCCTTTCTCCTATTGTAGCAGGAGAAATGCATCTGGCATGTCACATATAAAATCTTTCTTTTCAAAACTTTCTCAAGCCCTTCAAATTTGATGGAAATTTGAGGCATAACGACTATACTCCAATTTCCTCAAATTTGAGTCATACCACATAACTTATTCACACATATGATTCTCATGGAACTTTCTCAATTAAATAAATCTCTATTCAAGGAGCATACTCTTCTAACTCATTCATATTCCGCATTCTCATGCATCTCAACCATAGCATGCCACATCATCACAACAACATGCCACAAATACACTTATAGTCTCATGTTCATGGTATTAACATATTCACATCATTATGAGTATACCCGCTCCAATCTCATTCTCACATCACACCTTCTATCTCATGGTATCTTATGCTTTAGCTCTTACAGGTCTTAAACTTATGTTCTAATTGTCCTAACTTTCATTATGGATCCTTACTTCAGCTAGGAAATCATTACCTATAATTCTCTAAACTTCTATGCTCTATAACTCATCCAAACAGCATTGTTATAGATTAATCACCATGAGTATTATTTGGTTACGGGTTCTATCTTCGCCTAAGGTTCTACATTCAACTTCTAGACATATTCACTAACTATGAACCATCTTCCTTAAGCTCAATTATGCTGGAATAGAAGTTATTATTCTTATGTTTAAGTACTTTCAGATTCTAGTCTTAAGTCTTTTCTATTTACTTAGTCTTTTCTAACTTCCAAAATCGTTCCTCACTTCGCTCAAACATAATCTTACGCATTTTAACTCCTCAACAGAATTCATCAGTGGCCAAGCAACAAGACAGAAACCAGAAGTGTGTATCACACATAATTGCATAAAATTATGTTATAAGTGCATATGAGTTGCTAGTATTTCTCTTGGGACAATTTAGGAGCAAAAGGTGTTCTGGTAATCGATTACATGTGCCTAGTAATCGATTACCAGGAACTATATTTTGTCCTGGGTTCAAAGAACAACTGGGTTCGATTACAGACGGTAATCGATTACTTATGGTTAAAAATTTTTCCAGAAAATGAAAAATATTAGAGTAATCGATTACACGACATATAATCAATTACACGGTTAAAGACCTTCTGGACATGAAGAAAGCCTTGGTAATCGATTACATTGTTGGAAGTCTATTACCAGAACCAAAAACCCTTCAAAAACCACTCTGGTAATCGATTACCAAAACCTTCAGAAATTTGAGAAAATATGATTTTTAACACATTTCAAGCTATTTACACACCTTGAGACCTCATAAAATATTTTTCCAACATTTTCCTGAAATCATCCTCACATTTTACAAAGTCAAACCATCATTGTATCATGCTAAAACACATCCACTTATCTTTGGATGAAATTTCCATTTGAAGATACTTAGGGCAAGTCCTTGAGCTCTAGAGTATTTAGGTGATAACATAATCTTAAACATGCTATGCACTTCATTTTACTATTCGATGTAAGGCAAAGTGAGAGCATAAAATAAACATGAGATGCAACTTCATTATTATCTTTAAAGATTAAGTGATGACTTGAAATATAAACATGAAATGCAAGCTTGGAAATTTAAACATGATAATGCAAGTTCATTTATTTATTCTTGAGAGCTTAGTGATGGCATCAAAATAAACATGAGATGCAAGGCACAAATTTAAACATGGATGCAACTTATTTTATTTTAACTAGAGCTCTTGCAAGACTTTAGAGGAATATCAATAGCCTTAACCCAACATGTACCTTAATAATAGAAGATGAGCTTTAAAGTTCTTAACACCAAGTTTTCAAAGAAGTCTTTAGTTTGAACTTCATCATCAAGCTCAAGAAAGTGGATTAAAACAAAAATACCAACACTTTAATGAAACAAACATAAATAGAACTACTCATATTCTTTATTTTATTGCTCATGGGCTTCAATCTAGAGTAAAACTCTTAGAACGGCCGACCAACTTTAAGGTTGGCAAGGTAAGCTTAGAGCTTTTTGAAAACATAAGATTACTTTTCTTCACAAAACTTTTAGTGATCTACTCAATATTTTTATCAAACTTTGCATAATGAAAGGAATAAAAATCGAAATCTTGAGAAGGAAAAGGGAAGGAAGAACCAAATCATGTATGGTCCAAGACCAAGTTTTCAAGCTTTAGAGGTTCCTCACATAGCATCACAAGACCATTATCTTGAAACCTCATCATCAAGCCAAAGTTTTTCACAACAAAGGCTCTAGGCCAAAATAAAAGAAGAGAAGAAGAACTTGGAAAAATCAAGAGAAAAACTAGAACTCTTCCTTAAAGAAGCACCCAAAACTTGGAAAATAAACCCCTACCTAAAGAAAGCCTTGAAGAGAGGAAGGAAAGCTTTGTTTCTTGAAAGGAAAAGAAAAGGAAATCCTTCTTGGAACTTGATGAAGAACTCGGCCAAGGGGGAAGGAAAAGAGGTTCTTTGAGTTTAGGAAGAAAGCTTGAAGTTTGCTCAAGTGTGTAAAGGATCCTAAGGGCTTTCAAGCTAGTGTATTTATAGAAGATTAAGAGCTCATGGATGGCCTAGAGGAGGGAGAAGTGGCCGGTCACTTGGGAGGAAGGAGAGAAGAAATATCTCTTGATTGGCATGGGCTTAGGCATGGGTGAAAGTATGGGTCATGGTATGGCTTGAAGCATGGCCTTTGAGTGAAGAGAAATTCAACATGTGACACAATTTTGGGGAGGGATTTCGGCAGCATATCAGCCAAGGGGGAAGGGATTTTGTTCATCTAATTGTGGTTTAAGGATATGTTTAAATGTTTCATTGATTAAGGTTTTGGTTAAGAGTTTGTAAGAAAGTGTTTAGGTGAGGTAATTGGCTAACTAAGATTGTCAAGACTTGATTAGGAGGGTAATCTTGCTAGATTAACAATTTAAGATCATTCTTTTAGTCAAATGAGGTATGGGCACAATTCCTTAATTTAAGGAATTGGAGAGAGAAATATTATTCAAGATTCCATGACTAGGAATCTTGAATTAAAGAATGTAATTAAAGTTTAACTAAGCAATCTTAGGTTCTAATTATCCTTAATAAATCATTTTGACTCTAGATTAATTATCGAAATAAATTAATCTTTGATTAGAGCCTAATATTGCTTAAGTTTGCTTAATTACGTCATTAGGCTCACTGGACACTGTTCTAGGGGCAAAATGATAATTTTGCACTAAAATTGCCCGGACCTTCCTGCTCAACTAAACATCAATTATCACTCAAAAACATCATTCCAAACTTTCTGGAAAGTTTGGGCTCAAACGGCACCTTTACCCACGTAAAACGTAGTAGGGGTATTATTTTCATTTTGAGCCGAAAGTTCAAAATGAGATTTTTACCTAATATCAAACATAACATATGATCCCCTTCAAACATTGAGTTGACCCATTCGAGGACTGCAGGTCGCTCCTTAAATGGGTAAATGATTAGGGTCATTTTGGTCATTTGTACTCAGAAAAATCCTGGTACATTTTCTCCTCCTTAAAAAGAATTTCGCCCTCGAAATTTGTTACCTTAGAACTCAGGATACTTTGTCCGTATTGAATTCCAGCTTCACGTATACTCCTCCGTCTTGTCACGTCCCCGCTACTTTTACCAAAGGAAGGAGTTTCTTCTTCAACGCTAACACCGATCCACGATCCTCATTGGTGGGATGAAAGTCAGGTCCTCCTTAACTGGACATGCTCAGGTTCTAACACATGGCTAGGATCGGATTGATACTTTTAGCTGGGAGATGTGAAAGACAGGCATGAAAATTTGAGGTTAGGAGGTAGGGCTATTTGTACAGTCTAACTCTAAGAATTTCAAAAGACGGAATGGGACTCAAACTTCTTGACTCTCATGGCTCTACCTATGCCTATAGTAGGGGTAATCCTAAGAAAACATGCTCGCCTTTTGAAACTCTAATGGCTTTCGTCGTTTAGATCTTTTGTCGACTTTGAAGGTAAGAAATTCTATCCTTGATCTTTCTTATTTGCTCCGTGGTTTCCTCACTACTTCTTGGTCCCAAACACTTTGTTCTCAGGATCTTGCCAACACAAAGGCGACTGGCACTTCCTTCCATACAAGGCTTCGTACGCGTCATTCAAATACTCGCATGATAACTGTTGTTATACGCGAAGATCAGGGCAGGTACTTATTCCAACTCCCTTTTCTATCCAAAACACATGCCCTTAGCATATCTTCCAATGTTTGGATAGTTCTTTGTAACACCTAATATTTAACCCAATACGCCTAGGACGTATTAAGATTAACAATTAGTTATTACTTTCTTTGGAACATCATTTGTAAAATAACTTAGCGAAAAATAAGATAAATTTTTTTTTTTTGAAATGGAATATGTAAAACAAAGTGAAAGCCTTCGTATATGACATAAACGAAAGTAAAGCGAAAGAGCAAATAAATCATACAAGACCAAAGCAATAAAGAACACCTCATCATGAAAACATTCTTCATAACATTAATTAACATAGTTTAGTACATCACCTGAAATATAAAGGAAATGCATAAAGTCTTACCCATATACGTGGGAGAGGCTTGCAGCAAGAAATATAAAAGACAAGAAACATAAATAGCGGATACAAGAAGTCCCAAAGATACATTCCTAAACTAAGGCTACCACCTCGAACTACGGTGACTCTCCTCCTCGTCCCTCGGTGGCACATACCCAATGAACTGGGCAAGCTCCTCGGGTGCATGTAGACGGAAAGGTGGACGAACATGACCTCCACGATGTGGCGCATCTCCGCGTCGCTAGCCTCGCTGTGACTATCCTCGCTACACCCCTCCCATATCCATGGGATAAGGGAACACTCAGAGAAAGGATGAGAAGGGGGATCCTCCGAACGGATCGTCTCCGAATGCCACGGGTGAGGCATGTACTCGAAATAGCCGCGCACGCCTGAAGATGATGGTCGGGCACGATGGTTCTCCCCGTCTAAGGTCACGTCCTCTCAAAAATCAAATCGTCGCCATAAGGAGAAGTTGGGTGAAGCGAAACTGGAGACAGGGAATGCAAATGGATGACCCAGTATGCAAAAATGCGCATGGCACAACGACCCTCGAAATGGTAGGCTGGTGGTCAGGATCGTAGTGCAGCTCCTACACGGGCACATCAACAAAAATCACAAATGACGTCATCGTACTCGAAGACGTAGGAAAGAAATAGAGAGAGGGTAAGAATCTTGCTAAAGAATCTCAGTAGGGAAAACCTCTATCCTAGTGTCATCGTTTACGTCCCCAGGAACCTTGGGTTTTTTATGAAAAGATTAAACATGCAAAGGTTCATTATGAGGTTTTTCATAGAGATAATTATCCAAGGTCTGTGTCTTTTATGATGAATCTTAATGCATGTATGGAGCATAGCAGAATCATAAATGCATGACGATACTTTAGGCAAACTAAACAATAATCAATTAACATATAAGTGACATGTAACTTCTCTTGAACATCATTCCTTCTTTCAAACTTGTGACACTAAACATCATAATAGTAACCGCACCCTAAAACTAGGCTATGAGCTCATACCTTAACTAGTCGTCACTAGTTCTTACTTATCCTCTTGATAAGTGAATCATAAACATAATCATAATCATCATAATCTCGACTCCTAGAGTACGGGTAGGGGCCTAAGGATCACCCATCATGGGACTTTTTCCTTCTTCGAAACGCATCGAATGGTTAAGACCAACGACTTTGTCCGCTTTGGGCTGATGTCAATGGCCTCAACCTTCTCCTTACCATAGCAGGAGAAGTACGTCTTGTGTCACATTAAACATCTTGTTTTTCAAAACTTTCTTAAGTCTCCCAAATTCACGGAAATTCGGTAGTATAACGCTATACTTGAATTTCCTCAAATTTAAGTTATGCCACATAATCTCAATTACATATCATTCTTATGGAATTTTCTCAATTGATAACTTTCTAGTTCACATGACATCCTGTAACACTCTAGTAATTAACCAAATACACCTAGGTTGAATTGGATTAATGACTAGACTTTACTCTTTACTTTGGTTCTTTCATCATATTTTGAAAGTACTTAGTGAAATTACGAGCCATTTTTTTTTTTACATAATTGAAATCGTGAGTTGCATAACATAAACGATTAAGCGGTAGTAAAATAAGACATTTAATAATCTAAATATATCATATTGGCTCCATCACATAACATCCATAATGCACATCACAACATATATACAATAACCTCACTCAAAAGGTGAGTTAAGTTCATACATCATATCTTACATATTCACACCATAGGAAGCTATTTATAAGGAAATTCATGCCCCTAAACTAGATAACCTTAAAAGCTGAGAAAGGCTACTCTAAACTGGGATGTATAACACTCTTAAGACTACTAAGAACTCTCTAGGGCCACTGTCTTGGAAACGGGAAGAACCCGATCCATTGACGAGCTTCCTCGGAAGGGGGCACACGAGATGCACCAGGCTGGGTCGCATGGACGATCTTCTTGCTAACCTCGGCTGAACAACTTGTTTCCTCACTACCTTCTCTTACACGTGGGAGAGTGGAGAGAGCTCTCAGAATAAGCATGAGTAAGAGGGTCCTCTGGAGGATCAGTTTCAAGATTCGTCATGGATTATACTCTGGAAAACCATGGACGGCGATGAGGGGATAAGAACGTAACATTCTTTCATCAAGTGGACGTGCATGTTCGAAAACCATTTCATCGCCATAGGGAGAAGTAGGAGAAAAACGATAACTGGGGACAAGATGTGCAAATGCATGACCTACGTAAATAAAAACACGAACGAGCACCTTCCTTCAAAGTGATACGAATGATGCACGGATAGTGGAATTCCCAGAGTGGGGTGTCAACGACGGACGAATGTCGCCATTGAAATCTGAAGACAATGACGGAAATAAAGGAAAGGGAGTGAGAATCTTACTAAAGAATTCTCAAGGTATCTCTTCTACGTGTCATCATCAAAGTCTCCAGGAACCTCGGGGTTATTATAAAATAGTGAACATACGAAGATTAAATTTTAAGTTCAAAAATACTTTTACCGAGATTCGGCAAATTTTAATTATGCGTCTTATAATGCATCATAATCTTAACATGTCATATTCCTCATCATCATCATTAATATAACATGCATAGAAGAACATCATATTTCTCATCATCAACTCATGTATGTTATGGACAAAAGAATATCATAATAGCTACACATGGACATAGTGCACATAATTTATTTCTTTAGTACCTTAGGTGACTTTAAAATCTTATTATCCTCATTATTTTCCTTGGGCCACCCTATACTCCACCCTTTTGGGAGTAATCTAGGTTATGAGCTCATACCTTACTAGTCGTCACTAGCATATACTTATCCTTTTGATAAGTTAAAGTCCTAACTCTACCCTTTTGAGAGAGACAGGGTTAGGGGGCTAGAATCACCTTTCACCACCTATAGTTTGATGGGTCTAGAGGATTATTTTCTTATAAATTTTAAGTCACCAATAAGTCTTTGCATGTTACAACTCACAATTCATAATAATTCTAACATTTTCTTATTTAGTCTTATTCTGGAATAATATATATCAACTATAATCATGCATCTGGAGATTCCAGGAAAGAGAGGTGAGTCACAATGGACACGCTTAAAAACCAAATCTTTCCTTAGCCAGAATCTTTCCAAATTGCACTCTTAGGTATACACTTTCTTCCAGGAACAGAATATGTCTTTATTTCATGCATAAGTTTTCATTGTTTGCAACAGCAACTATAACATACAAACAGGCAATCAATCAATGACACCAAATTCTTAATAAGCATCAAATCACATTTTAAGTACACATAAATTACTAGCTTCCCATAAAATTCTTACAAAGTTTTAAAACTCTTTTAGAACTAATTCTTTTTGTTAAACTTGAAAGAAGTCATAGGACTTTAGGCCTAACTTAACCATGGGACCGATTTATAACTTGAAAGAATATTCATAGTTAAATCTTTCACTTAAGATAAAAGGAGCAATTCTTGAGCTTTAGAGATTTAGGTGACATCTTAGAATTATTACCATGCTATGCAACCTTATTTTAATCTTATCTTTATAAGGTGATAGCTTGGAATTATAAACATGATATGCAATTCCATTTCTTTATCTTTAAGATTTAAGGTGATGACTTGAAAATTAAACATGATGCAAGAACTTGTAATATAAACATGATGCAAGAAATTGGAGCGGGGTCCATAGGGACAGAGAGGAGAAGAGAATCTTAAGCAAGGGCGCCGGTAGTCCGCAGGGGACCTGGGAGAAGAGAATTACATTTTTTAAGCTCCAATTCTCAAGACTTCTTAAAGAATAAATTCTTTAACTCCAATTATCTCATTTCTTCGCTTATGATTCATAGGCAAGTCTTTGAGCTCTAGGATTTTTAGGTGATGACATAAAATAAACATGACATGCATTGATTCTTTTAGCCATTATAAAATAAAGTGAGAGCATAAAATAAACATGAGATGCAACTTCTTTATTATCTTTAGAGATTAAGTGACAACTTGAAATTTAAACATGAAATGCAAGCTTGAAATTTAAACATGAGATATGCAAGTTCATTTATTTATTCTTGAGAATTTAGTTATGACATAAAATAAATATGGTTGTGCAAGACATAAACTTAAACATGTATGCAAGTTCACTTGATCTCTTTACTAGAGCTCCTTCAAGACTTTAAGAAAATTATGATTTCAACCCAATATATGTATCTTAGCAAGACAAAGTAAAAAAAAAATACATATTTCATATTCAAACCTCAAGATAAAAACATTATTCTTTAAAGTTTTGCATTAAATGGAATGTTCAAGCTTTAGAGGCCTAACTTGTGATGGATTTACAACCCATATTCAAGTTCCTCATCATCAAGCCATCATTTCATTCCTTCCTAGGCCATTTGGCCGAAACCATGAAAGGAAAATAAGGAAAGAAAAACTGAAATTTTAGAAGCTTTGGAAACTAGTGAAACCTTCAAGTTTTAGAGATCTAACTTGTGAAAGCTTTGCAACCAACACTCAAGAATCTCATTATCAAACCATGGTCTCATCATAAGCTAGGCCATATGGCCGAAATACTTTAAAAAGAAAGGAAGAAGAAACTGAAAATGAAAACTTAAAAGAAAGCTCATGAAAACATCATTTTTGAGCTAGAAACATAACTTGTCTTAGCATAAAATGAACTTAGAAACACCTCCCTACCTAATTTGATTTGAAAGAAAGGAAGAGAACTTGGTTTCCTTGAGTGAAATGAAGCAAAATATCCTTGAAAAGATGAAGGGAGAATTCGGCCAAGAGAAAGAAAGAAAGAAAGAAAGCTTTTGGTGCTCCTAAGACTAGAATTTGTGTAAGTTATGAACTAAGCATCTAAACTATCTTCAAGCATGCCTATTTATAGAGATTTTGCAGCTCATAAATGGACAAAGGAAGGAAGGAAATCTGACCAAAAATTAGAGAAAAAAAATAAGGAAGAAAAATCATTTTGTTTGGTGGCTTAAAACATGGAATCATGTTTCCATGTTTTCATGATTCTTTGTTTTCATTCTTTGGATTTTTGTGTAATAATTTTCTGACTTATTACTCAATAATTTCGGCCATTACAGCCTTGTGGAAGAGGATTTTGTGTGTTCCATGTATTATTTAGGTGTAGGCAAGGTATTCATGCAATTTAGAGAATTTACGGTTAAGGGCTTAAGTGAATTACTAAGCAATTTGGGTGTTTTAAGCAATTTTAGGTTCTAATCAATCTAAATAAATAATTTTGACTCTAGATTAGTAATTAGAATTTAATAAGCTTTAATTTGAGCCTAATATTGTTTAGGTTTCGTTAGACAAATCGAAAATCTCAAAATTTGAAAATTTTAAAGCAGGGGGCAAAACGGTAATTTAAAAACCCAAGGACCATCGGACTTAACCAAGGGTCATTCATAACTTAAAAACACCTTTTAAAATATTTTAGTGAGGTTCGGACTAAGTGGCACAAATGGAGTTAAAACGGGGCGGGCGTTTTGTCATTTCACGTCGAAACTCAAAATTGAGATTCTTCTACTCTATTAACACACATAGCACAAACAATCCTTTATTATCCTCAAAACATCCCCTTGAGGACGGGTGGGGCCCACGATCCTCATTTTCTGAGTAAAATAACCTCAGGGCATTTTGGTCATTTTACACATCCAGAAATTGGGGTTTGCAATGCTTGTACGAATTGCTCCTAACTTCTCTTCTAACGTTATATTCCTTTATTGAGAATTGTTTGGTCTCAAATTTTATATAATATTTACCTAAAGTAATTTCTAATGACAGTAAAGATTAGTAAAAATTGGGCGTACACATACTCTTCTAACTCATTCATATTTCAAACCTCATGCATCTCAAATCATGGCATAACACTTCATCACATCAACACGCCAATTATACACATAGAGTTTCATACTCAATATGTTAACATAACCTCATCATTAAGAATATGCTCACTTGATCTCATGCTCACATCACATCTCCTATCTTATGGTGTCTTATGCTTTGGCCCTTGGGTCTTAAACTTGTATTCTAATTGTCCTAACCTTCATTATGGATCTTTATAACATCTAAGGGTTCATTACCTATAATTCTCACTAAGATTTAGGCTTACTAAAAATTCCAAACAACATTATGCATTTAAGGGCGGAAAAAATGTCATACACTTACGGGGCTCTAGAATCCTCGTCGTGACCCTTTAAGTTCCGTCTCGCCTAAGGCTCCATAATCAATTCCTAAACCAATTATGAGGATTCCTAGGCATGTTTACTAAGTTATAAGTCATTTTCCTCAATCTAACTATGCTGGAAAGAATTGCATATTACCATGTCTAAGTGTGCTAGAATTCCTATTTTAAGTCCTTATCATCGCCTTAAACTTTGTAATTAATACCTGATCATTTATGAAGGGTTTTTATACATGTTCTACTGATTATGAACCATTTATCCTTGAGTTAATCATGCTGGAACAGTTTGCATTTTTCCATAGATAGGTGTTCTAGAATTCACAATTTGAACCCTTTTTAGTTATTTAATCTTTTCTAACTTCTCTAAACATCCTTACTTCACTCAAACATAATTTTACACATTTCCAAACCATAAAACAGATTTATACAGTGGCAAAACATGGGGTTAGAAGAAATGTAAAGCCCATGAAATCACATAATCTCATGAATTAAAATGCATACAAGTTGCTAGTTTCTCTTGGAATCATTTTAAGACTCAAAACTCTTTTAGAGACCAATTAATCTCATTAAAATTATTGAAATCCAAGTAAGGTCAGTAGCTAAATCAATTTAATCATAAGGAGGATTTAAAACTTAAAACTATGTCCACAAGGTTCCTTAAAACCACCTAGGCTTAGAAATTCCAATACATAGGCTATGGACACTTGTGTCTTGATGAACTCACACAAAGTCCATCATCATCATCTCAAGGCCAAAGTGGCACCCTTGACATCTCCATTTTCTAAACTTTATGTGTGATACTTGGGCAAGTCTTTGAGCTCTAGGACATTTAAGTGATGGCAAAAACTTAAACATGATATGCACTTATTTTATTCTTCATTAGAAAGTAAAGTGAGAGCATAAAATAAATATGAGATGCAACCTCATTATTATCTTTAAAGTTAAGTGATGACTTGAAATATAAACATGAAATGCAAGCTTGAAATTTAAACATGATAATGCAAGTTCATTTATTTATTCTTGAGAGTTTAGTGATGACATCAAAATAAACATGCTATGCAAGGCATAAATGTAAACATGTGTGCAACTCATTTTATCTTAACTAGAGCTTTTCAAGACTTTAAAGGAACATCATAACCTTAACCCAATATGCATCTTACAACATAAAGTGAGCTTTAGAGTTCTTAGCACCTAGACTTCAAAGAAGTCTTTGGTTTTGAACTTCATCATCAAGCTCAAGAAAATAGACACAAAACTCAACACTTTGTCTAAACAAAATACAAGAACTAACTCATATTCTTTATTTTATTGCTCATGGGCTTCAATCTAGAGTAAAACTCTTAGAATGGCCGACCAACTTTAAGGTTGGCAAGGGTAAGCTTAGAGCTCTTTGAAATCATGTGATTAATTTTCTTAACAAAACTTTTGTGATCTACTTAACATTTTTAACAAACTTTGTTCAAGCAAAGGAAGATGAAACCGAAATCATGAGGAGGAAAGGAAGAGGAAACCAAAACCTTTGAGGGAAAAAGGAAAAGAAACCAAAAACTTTATCAAAGAAAAAAAAAGAGATCAAGGCATGTATGGTCCAAGACCAATTGTTTCAAGCTTTAGAGGTTTCTCACATGACAACAACAAGTCATTATCTTGAAACCTCATCATCAAGCTCATGTTCTCTTCATAAAAAAGCCTCTTGGCCGAAATGAAAAAGAAGGAAGGAAAAGAGTTTGAACCAAGAGAAAACTAGAACTTTTCTTGAAGAAAACAAGTAAAAACTTGAAAACAAAACCCCTACCTAAGGAAGTCTTTGAAGAAATGAAAGAAAGCTTGAGTTCTTGAAGGATTGAGAAGACAAAATCTTCTCTTGAGTATGGTTGTGTGTTTGGCCAAGAAGGGAACTCAAGGGAGATGATTTTTCCTTGAGTTTCTAAGCTTGGGAATGGAAAGTTTAAGTGTTTAAGAGATGGTTTGAGGTGAGGGAGTGATGGTTTATGGTTGTTTGTGGTGGTTTGTGGTGGTGGAAAGGTTCTTTGAGAGGAAGAAGAAGATGAGCAAGATGGAGAAAAATGAGAAGAAGCAAGAAAGCAAAACTTAGCAAATGGTCTAAAGTGTATCAAGGTTCTTCCAAGCTTGGTATTTATAGAAATTTTGCACAATGGTGGCTGATTGAGGAAGAGAAGGCCGACGGCCTCTTAGCCATTTGGGGAGGAAAATATCTCTTGATTGGCATGGGTAAAGGCATGGGCAAAGCATGGTTGAAAGCATGGTGAGGTATGGTTTGAGGTATGGCCTAGGCATGGCTCTTGAGTGAGATAAAATTTAACATGTGACACTTTC
>JAMLFY010000001.1:46178276-46210077 GCA_030441495.1 Dalbergia oliveri
ATCATTCTGCTATTTACATAAAACTTATTTTAGAATTCTTGAGTTGTTCTTAATTACTAGGAAGTAGATACTTTCCCATTGCTGTCTGCTGCTGACTCCACCATAGCCAGGTACTCAGTTATGGCTTCCCCTTCCATGTCAACTTCAATGTCATAGTCAGCATAAGCATCTGATCTTGCTATCTCAGCAGAAAGCTCGTCTTCCATCTCCACATCTCGCTCTTGATGCGATGGACCTTCGCCACCATTAACTTGGTCTACAATATCAGAACCAACATTGTGGGGTAAAAGAGCAGATGAGTTTGCATTGCCATTGGTGGCTAAGGCTGAATTTGCTTCAGGTTGCATGCTGGGGTCTGCCTGAGTTTGTGCCATCAGCCTTTGCATTACTTCAGCTGGGGTGCCACCAGCCTGAAAGGCAGCAACCACTGCACAAACAAGAAGTGATATCAGAACTCAGCAACACACTCCTATTTGACTGTATATGTTTCAACTTGAATCTAAGTAAACTTCAGTACCTCTTGATCTTTCATAACCCATTTGCACAAATCTTTCAATTACAGAATCTGTGGCTTGTTGCTGTCTCTTCCTTTTCCTTGACTCGATATGAACCTTCATGTTGGTGAGAGTCAGCAGAGATGTTTTTCTCTAAGTTATATCTAACCAACTTCAGCAAGACATCATGTAGTATGTAGTAACCTGTAAGGTAGAATTGGTTTCTGGATTTGTCAAATCATCCAATGCTTTCTGAGAATCATTTTCATTTCTTCTAAGGGCTTCGGCTGCAAGTTCCCTCTCAAACCTGCCAGAATCAGCAGCATAAATTTGACCAGTTGATTATCATACAAGCAACTTTATGATAACAGATCATCAGCAGCAATTGGGAAGACAAAAAAATACAATCATTATGTCAATGCAGGAAACGTGTATGCAATTATAGATATCACAACGTTATAGCTGCTGACAACTTGATGCCACTGGCCAAAAATTTTACTTTAAATCACAAAGCCGTGTCTGGTGAGAAGACGAAAATAGTACTCACCCAATAGAGACCAATTCCTTCAATCTCTGCAGATCTACAGCCTTATTTAGAGGTGTCATCCCATATTGCTTTTGCTCCCTGGGGAAGGAAGCTATTTAGAGATCCTCATAGAGAAACAACAGAAGCTAGAAATCGATAAATAAAAATCAAGTGTAACCCACAAAATTTCATCTCTTCTCTGAATATCTTCCCTCTCTTTTTGCATTTTCTTTGCCTTCTCTTCAGCAAGAAAATCCATGGCACCCCCAACATCTTGATTGTTCATTCGCAATGCTCGCTTTGCCTCACGTTCTCTGAAGCCCATGCTCATAACAAGTGACAAGGCTTCATCCGAAACTTGCAGCTGGAGTAAAGCAGCAGGATTGTTTCCAAGGAGAGAGACAACAAAAGGAGTATATATGTTATGCTAAATTCTTCAAAGTCTAAACATTTAAAACCAGAATAATGCTGGCTTCTTATGCTGCAGCAAGCTTAGGCTTCACTAATTCTTTTTTTTTCTTAGAGAATTTATAATTTTCAAATAGATATGACAACCAGAATTTTGAAAAAAAAATCATAATTTATCACGATAGGATTTCATAGTTCAATTAACCTGGACAAATTTTGCTTTGGCAGAAGTCAATGCTGCTGTTGCTTTATGCAGCTGACCACCATGATAGGCCACCACCCCTTCCAGCAGCTCCAGTCTCAACTGCCTGTACACAAAGTCATAAATATTAATACAGTTAAAACAAGAAGAAATCATTTCTAAATATTAAGCTACCTGCAGTTTAAGCCTAAATCTTTTAGAGTCTGTTTGTGAGTGAGTTTGGGTTTTGGAGGGAAAGAGAGAAGAGAGGACTTGTGATATAATTTTACACTAGTTCTCCTCCCCTCCTTCCCTTTCAAAATTTAAACTCACAAACATACCCTTAAGAATTCTAAGGAACACGAACCAGGACAATACAATCAAACAACTCACAATGCAAGTTCTGGATAGCGACCTCCCTGTAAGAGCCTGAGGCGGAGAGAATCCTTCCCATGAGCACGTTCAAGTCCTGCTCTTGCCATTTCAAGACGCTTCCCTGCATCTGATAGCCAGCTGATGTCTCGTAACATAAAGTAGCACCACACCATGTTTATTTGCAATATTGGAACATTGTCAATAAACTGGAAGGACAAAAAAGGCAGAAATTGGTCCAAATTCACAATGAGAATCAAATAAAAATAAATGGAATTGATTATTCTTGTCGCTGAAATCATCTTTATACTCATGGAAATGCAAAGAGATTAAGAGATATAAGTCAAAAAATTACGTAAAATCAAAGAAACACCTTATTAGAGTTTAGTGTCACTGGGCTATGTAGCATTAGCAAATTTTCCTTTTAAAGTGAAGAGGCATTCAATTGAGTTAAATTCTTTTACTTAACATGCAAGTCTTTCCTTTTTCTTTGTTCCTATGATTTTGAACTGTCAACTTTTTCCCATAAGTTCTGTCATATCCCCATATAAGTATATAGATTATAGATTGTATCATTCACCTCAAGGACCTTTGGATCACAGAGAGAAAATGCTTCCTGCAATATTACATGGAGCATAACAGTGATCAGATAGATTGATAACATAATTCCCTGCAAGCCTATTACGCTTTGAAGGCATATTTGCCACAAATAGAGCTCTTATCAAATTCATCTGGAACTGACCTCTCCCATGGTGAGCACTTCTAGCGCTTCTTTGAAGTTTCCCTGTTGAATAAGACGCTTTCCATTTGCATCAAGCATCAGTCCCATCATTATAGCCCTGCCAAATGAATACTTAAAACTCCAATATGAAAACAGAATCTAGGCCTTTACGACTCTCAAATAACACATCTAAAAAAATAACAGAAAAAACTGGTTCAACATAGAAGCACAGATATGTTGCAAGGGCAGTACTTCTGATCAGTCTCAGAACCAAGTTGTACTTTCTTTCCACTTTGATCTTCAACTTCTATGTTGAAGTCTTCAATAGGTAATGAGCCATCAGCATGCCTTTCGGCCAGCGCGGTAGCAGCTGCCCTGTTTGTGTGAGATGCAATGCAAGTAAGTATTGGATAAAAGCATAAAGATTCAAAATGAAGGACAAAATCAAATCTTCTTTTAGCTCAACAAAACTATTATACTGCAAGAGATTGATCATTGTTGGAGCACAAGTAAATTTTGATTGAGATTAGCATACTACGCTTGATAATATGAGCTCCCTATATTTTATGAATCAATATATATCATGGATTAGGGTGGGAAAAAAAAAAAAGTATCAGTGTTAAACTTGTTTAGACCAAAATTCAAAACCTTTTTGAATAAAATGAAATCAAATCCACTCAATATAATAGTGAATTTCACCAATTGTTAGCTCAATTATCAAGTCTGTTGGAAGAATTTTTATCCTTGTATGAGCATCTGTACTATTAGTTTAACAGGTGACAAGGAAAGGGAAAAGAGTAAGCGAAGAAAAATAAAGAAAAAAAAATCGAATAGTTATGATAAAGTCTTTATAAGGCCTATAAAATATGTCTTGAGTGTGAATATTAGTATTGAAGAACAAACATGTGACAATTGAATGATTGTCCTCACTCTGCACTTACGGCAATTGGAAAAAAAGCTGCTGGATTTTTTTAAGGTTAGCCTATTACAACGAAGTTTTAAGTGGTCAAAGTCTCACAGACACATTTGTGGGTGAGAGCACACTGAGATCTCATCCTAATAACTGTTATTTGTACATGAATATCAAGAGTAAACACCATAGAAGGAGACACAAGGTCATGGCTCCACCATCAAATGTTTTGTGTCTCTTTCTCCAATAATGACCCCTATTTATATTCGCATTTAATATAAAAATATTGTTACTCATCTCATCTCTCGTGTCACCATCCATGATGATGAACAACCATCTTGATATGTCATTTAAACATCTTTGCTTGACACAAATCATACACGCCATCTGAGATATATGTTAAAAAGTACTCATTTTTCTTCTCATTTTAAAAAATGTATATATTTCTCATCCAACTAGACTAAAGATGATGCAAAACAATCATTTCCCAATAATCATCAAACAGAAACAACACTTCGCCAAAAAAAAAAATTGCCTCTTGCAGCCGCATCATGATGTATTCGGTATACCACACGCTTAGTAGGAATTAGACTGCGTGTAACTTCTAACTATATTTTTATCCTATAATTGATACAGTGTATATGAAACAGTTCAGAGTAAAAGCAAAATTTGACATCAAAACCTGTCAAAGTTCATTTCATTGTTCATAGTCAAGAAATCATCCATGACAGCACCTAAAAGAGGTGGGGGTTTTAAATCAAATGGGACAAATTGCCAACAAGTACAAATTCAAGTGTGACCACAAAAGTTTCATTTTTTCACAAATGCACATTGAACAGACACAACATAGACATTCAAAACAATAAGCAAAACCAAAAAAAAAAAACAAATTTCAATGAAAAAGAGTTAATTAAATTGATGATCAAAGGACAAGAAGACACGTATACCTGACCCTGGCAAGCCTACGAGAGCGTTCCTCCTCAGCCATGATCTCTTGTTTGATTGATTTTCCTTCTTCAGCACAGATACGTGTGGCTAGAATCTTAGCGTTGTTTTTTATGCCCGATTGAGCCAAGTTGTGTTGTTGTTCATCACCATCTTTAAGGATCCTTCCGGCACATATCAAATTGATGGTGTCCGGGTTGCAGTTTGATCGCTTTGCAACCTCTTCCCTCAACATGGCTATGTTCCATGTCTCCAGTTCCACCTCTAACACCCCTGCCCATGTTCCACCAATCCTCAATTTCGCCATCTCAACACAGAAAGAAAGGCTTATGTTATGAGGGAAGACTACAAGATTGGACTTAGGAGAATTGGAGGTTGTGACTTGTGACTAAGCGTGATTCTTTACTATGACGTGGTCTCCTATATTTTAGTAAGAGACAAACACCTTGTACAAAGCATGAAAAGTTTAGCAAAAAGGCATGTATGATTATAAAATATTTAGAAGTTTCTTTGTAACTAAGGCAAATGATTTGTATCGGTGTATTTTGACTCACATTTATAGGGACACCATATTAATACATCTTCATCAACTTTTATATTGAATTTGGACCCCACTTAGTTTAGATCCTATATCCAATTTAATAGTAGATGTAAGTCAAAATGTGATAAAAGTTAAAATATTTCATAAAATGTGAGTTATAATAACATTTCTATTTGTATTATTGTTCAAAAAAAAGGTAAAAGATTTGTATTAGTAAATTATAAATAAGTTTCTTTGTAATAATTAGTTAATTGCGATTCAACGTATATGTCGAAAGCCAAAAATTTGAGCCTGGAGCGTGCATGACTAAAGAATTGGGTCAGTTCAACCCAATAGGAGTCTAGTTAATTTTAAGAACCAATTTGAATGAGTTTGGAATTTAAAGAGAATGTTGAAGTAGATATGAAATAAATATGAAAGGTTGGAGAAAATGTATGAAATCAAAGAGTTGGCTAGTTAGTGTAGAGAAGTTTTAGGATGGTAACTATTTTCAGAAGTGAAAATTCTAATATTTGTCATGAGGAAGATAGAGGCAACAAAGCAAAAATGGCATGGTTATGAGGTTCAATAGAGTAAATTATGGAATTTTGAATAGAGATTAAACGACTGGCAAGGGAAGAAAAATAAAGAAAAAATTGTTATCATCATCGAAAAGATTAAGTAGAAAATAAGAGACACTTGAATAGTAATTCTTCTTGTTAGGCTTTCTGTAACTTGAGATTATTTTGGGTGTCTAGGCAAGATGAGAATAATGATGTTTATTACTCAGTTTATAAATTTCGAGGGAGTACATGCCACCCAAACTACTGCATCTTGGAAAGTTACATATAAGGTTTGGGAGACTGAGTAGGGATTTTGCGCGTTTAAGAATTTCACTTACGCAAAAAAAACATGGTTGTGTAAGATTGTAGCGATTTCACATATTTGTCTAATTTCGCACTTAGTGTGCTAAATAGATATCTGCATTAAATTCTGGCTGATGATTGTCAGTTAATAATCTTTTCAAAGAACTGCCACAAAAGGGTAGAACAGCACTCGAACAAATTTCTCTCCCTCACCCAACCTTATCTTGTCTCTTGACAAATAGAAAAGAAGCAATAAATGTACCAAAGTTGATTAATAGAACTAATCGAAGAAATAACTCTTATGTTCCTTCTCAACCGTGTTGGCATTATCAAACTAATCTGCATCATAAGATGAAACACAAGGCTTAACCCCTTCATTCGCTAAGAGCCATGAGGTAAAAAGCTAGGAAGCACACAACACTCTGTACAGTTAGTAACGTGGCAACTTTTGTCTCCATGAACATGACAATGTCCGAAGTGTCATTCCCTGGTCAAGAACAAGTACACGTTTTCAATGTTCATAACGAAAGAAGATAGAATTTAATATAAAATTAGACCAAATTTGTTTAGACAAATGTTGATTAACATAACATCATAGTAGAAGAGGAATGTTGTTTGTCCTGTAACTTGGTGGCTAGGAACAGTGTCTTTCCTCATCTCGAATGACTTGAGGCGTCACGGCATCGAATATCAATTGTTAACTGAGAACAATTTAATTTTTAAAAGATCGATGTATTTATAAGTGATATATTGATATGAAAAATGTTATTTTTATTGATACATGAATTTCTAACTCAACTCACATCTTGTGTACATTTGGATGGGATATAAGTCTTATTTAAATTGGGTTATTGGATTGATGTGATTCGGTACCATATCACTTGTATTAAACCATGCATAACAAAAATATTGTCATGGGTCTATTTGGAATTATATTTTTCATTAAAAAAAGAAACAAAAAACAACAACAACATCAACAGCTTAGATCCCATAAGTTGAAACCGGCACACCAAGTTGTTCTGAACTCCCAGCCACTTCAATCAGCCGACAGCAGCAACACCACCACCCCCAACCGGGTATGGCAGCCGGCGGCGGTGGCGGCAACTCCTCCGCCAGAAAACCCACCTCCGGCACAAAACGCAAAGCCAAGAAGAAATCCCACCACCTGAACCATCCAAACCGGGAGAACCTCGCCGCCATAATCTCCGGAGTCACGGCTACAGCACACTCCTTTCTCTCCCAAAACGACCTCTCCCTCCTCCCTTCCCAATCCCTCTCCCTCGAATCCCTCGTCGCATCCACCTCCCACTCTCTCGCCACCTTCCTCTCTCTCCTCCCAAAACCCTTCGACCCCCTCACTCTCTCTCCGCCACCTCAACAACCGCCGCAACCCGAATGCTGGTTCCGCCGCTTCCTCTCCGCCACCTCCGCCGCCGATTCCCGGTGGCTCCACGCCTTCCGCATGTCGGAGCCTTCCTTCTCTCACCTCCTCGACCTCCTCTCCCCTTCCCTCCGCTCCTCAATTCCCCAAATTTCCCCCGATTGCGCCCTAGCCGCCGCGATTTTCCGACTGGCCCACGGCGCCGCCTACTCCGCCGTGTCCCGACGCTTCGGAATCTCTCCCTCCGACGCGTGCCGCGCGTTCTTCTCTGTCTGCAAGGCCGTGACCGATAACCTAGGGCACCTCTTCGAGCTTCGCACCGATTCGGAGAGGGTTGTTGTGGGGTTCGGGTTTAGCTCGCTTCCAAACTGTTTCGGTGTTCTGGGGTTGGCTAAATTTGCGATTGAAAGTGAAATTTTGGGTAAAAATGGGTTTTTGATGGTTCAGGCATTGGTGGACTCTGAAGGGAGGTTCTTGGATGTTTCAGCAGGGTGGCCTAGTACGTTGAAACCCGAAACGGTTTTGCGTCAGAGTAAGCTCTTTCTTGAGGTTGAGGAATCAAGTGAGTTGTTGCGAGGTCCATCTTATAAGCTCAGTGATGGAAGTTTGATTCCTCAGTATGTTTTGGGGGATTCATGTTTTCCCCTTTTGCCTTGGCTTTTGACACCTTATAACAGGCTGAATGAAGAAGATAGTTTTGGTTCATCTGAGAGGGCTTTCAATTGTGCACATGGTCGTGCAATGGGGTTGGTAAGTGATGCATTTGGGAGGCTTAGGGGTAGGTGGCAGCTTCTTTCGGTTTCGAGGAATTGGAAAGAGGGATGTGTTGAGTATTTGCCGTTTGTGATTGTTACGGGTTGTTTGCTGCATAATTTTCTGATTAAGCGGAACGAGCCAATGCCGGATGATGATAAAGAAGTGAGTTGTGTGGAAAAGGGGGGAGGGGAGGATGATGATGATGATGATCGTGTTGCTTTTGATGGAATGGTGGATGAGAATGCAGTGAGGATAAGGGATGCGCTTGCTATGCATTTGAGTCGGGTGAGTTTGAGAGGATGATAAATGAATGCTATGGAGTTTGGTGCCGTTTCTGTTTTGCATGGATACAAGTGCAAGCGATGGATGCTCCACCTATTTTGACTACTGAACAGGTTTTTTGGGACGGTCTCAATACAATTTTGTAAACCATATCCCTTCAGTTAAGTTAGTTTAGTTGGCTTCAGTGCCTTTATGCGTAGCATTTTGTCATCTCCTAGGTGCACTACTTGCCACATGGAGCCTAGGTACCACTCATCCTGTTAGTACCACGTTGGGCATTGTTGTTATTTGAGCCTTGGTAGCTAGTTAACAAAATAAGTAGCAGGATATCAAAATTTTGTTTTTTAGTGGCCAAAGAGATTGTTGTATCTGTATTCTGTTATCAGAGTTCACTGACCGAGGGTCTCACACGGTTAAAGTTCATTTGTGACTGGGAAATCTGTAATCATCATGCGATTGCAATTACCGGTAGACAAAGTGGTAGATGAAAGTGAACAGAAACTATGAATGATAAGAGAGTGAAAGCCTGAGAAGATTAAAGCTATGATTTTAGGTGCATTTATGTTCGTAAGTTCATAGTTCATTGCTTCTGGACAGAGCATGTATATGTTGGTTAGAGAAGATCTCATATGGCTTGTAATTGGAACGATGACCCTCCCCTTATGAATTTATATGTTGGGCAGGAATTTTTTTCGTCTTTGGCGGACTAAATATATAATTGGGATTTTTCCTGTAAGAGCGTAATTGCTGAACTTAAATTATGAAAAAGTACTTGCTACGAAGTGGTCAATGATTAATCATTTAAGTAGTTAATAAGTTTATTTGCTGATCTTGATTAAATGATTAAAGCAACCGTTTAGGCCTTTAATTAGTTCCTGTCAGCAACTTTTGAAAAGTCCAATTACATCCTTTGCAGACTCGTATTCATCGGCAAATCGAAACTTCAGAATGAACCGAAGTTACAAAGAACTGGATGTTATTGAACTTTTTCATAATTATTCTAGCCACTACAGGATACATTTCATATGTGTAGCATTAATACTGTTGGTAATATGACCAATTTTCATTTTTATTTATTAGGAAAAAAGGAACTACAGAATCAATAATATTTATGCTAGGTGGTTTGTCAGTATGTACAAATATAAACATAAGAAGACTTGGTCCCAAAAATGGAAAGATATTAGATAACAAAATTGAACACTGTACATTCCTGAGTACAAAGCAGTCGTGTGTGGTACGATAGTTTCATCTTTCACGTCAAATGTCCCCTTGCTAAGGTAATGAATCTTCAACCCGTTTCCCTAAAAGATGCTTTCATATGGTTGAATTCATTGCAAGCGAAACAAGATGCATTTCTCAACCTCTGTGGTCTATGAGAGGTGGAGGTGAATGCTTATTATGAATATTCCATCAGAATTGATGCTTACGGCTTACCTGATGAACGGTTTGTTGCACAGTTCACCCAGCAAGATACCAAACTTCCCATGCCAACACGTGATGAAGCGTTTTCTCTTCTTTGTACAACTCTCACAAACTCGTTTGCACTTAAGCTTCCATCACGGTTAGCATCAAAAACATGAAAAATTATGTCAGCCAATTTGTCTGTAATAGTGATGTCACATACCTGCATGAATGTAACATAAACCATAAGGTGTTGTTCTTTGGATTAAAAATGCTCAATAGCTTAACTATACATTCATACTTTGGCATAGGGAGGTAATAGTTGGTACCTGTGATGCTGCTCTCTGAAAATCAGATTTTGTCAACACCCCATTTACTTTTCCATAACTGAATATAGCCATAGAGAAGGATTGCAACTTCTTGCGCAATTCTGAAAAAGCTAGGAACTCCTCGAATGTAATTCTTATGTCTCGTAGCTGTGGATCACTGTTTATTTCATCCACCCTGTCCAACAGCTTGTTTATGTGATTGATGTCAGCAGATGCAACCACGGAAAGAGCAAAATCTTTGGCTGAAATGCTTCCTTTTTTGTTGTAGTCATAATGGGAAAACTCTAACCTCAAGATCTGTAAAATTCTATTATTAGAGCAGAGTAGCATGATTTAGAACCGAAAATTGTCTTGTATAGTGCAGATAGCCAGGATTTTGTTGTCAGAACTTTTGTTAGAATAATGTGACAAAAGTTTGCTGCCTTATAACTTGAAGATCATGGGCTCAAATCCTAAAAACATCCTCTTCTCAAAGCAAGAGTAAGACTGCGTGCATTTGACTTTAATGTGACACTATTTGTAATATTTGAATGGATTGGTGTTCTTCACTTATTTGACTTATCCAACTACCCTCCTTAAATGTTGACAAACTCTGACAAATAATTCTAGCTTTATAATATTACTCAATTATTAAAGATCTATGCAATCTTTGAGGGGTTCAAACTAACAATTTTCGGAATGTGCTGCAAAATCATTACATAGAGAGGCTAGAGGGAAGTGCATACCTCATCATGTAAGTGTCTTAAGAATTGAACGAATTTTTCATGTTGCAAACAAGTCTTTCCATCTTTGCCAAAGAAATACTCCAAGAGACCCCCATCTTCTACAGAAGCTTTAATACCAAGGCGACGTCCATCTCTGTGGTTAGCCCCTTGTCTGTTTTGAGATCGCATCAAAGCCATCACTTTCTTGAATTCTTCCTTGTCTATTTCCCTATTAACAGAAGACACCTTCGAAAACTCAGATGGGCAAACAAAGTCGAAAACCAAAAATCAATTGTTTATTACAAAAACATACATAATTTAATCATGGACATTCTGACTTACACGGATATATGTTACCAAAAGCATCAATAATGCTCCACGACAAAATAGTAATCTAAAGCTCGTTGAAAATTCCATCATATTTGTCATGAAGGAAAGAAGAAGATCCCTACCCGTTATTGTCAAGGTCAAACATTTTGAAAGCCACTGTGAAGCTGGATTCTGGTATGCTGAGGAGAGTTACAAAAAAGATGTACCTGGTGCCAAGAAAGAAGAGATTTGTTATCCATGTTACTTAGCACTTCAAATCTGAATCAATGTGATTCATCCATAGGAAAAAAATAATGTCACCACAGACAAGCTTCAAGCAGATAAAATACACAACAAACACTCACTCTGGAAAGAAATGAGTCCATCATTGTTAGTGTCAAAGAGCATGAAAAACTCAGAAGGATCACATTCCAGCTCGCCAGGAACCTGCTCCCCTCTCAGAGAACCTTCTCTAACACGGTTCGATTCAGAAGGAGGAAACACAGGAACAACAGCACGCATCAAATCTGCAGGTGTCATAAAAAACTCACCACCAGGGGTTCTAACTGATGCAAAGTACTCGAAAACCTGCACTTAAACGTAGAGCTAGATAATGAAACATCTATGATAACGCAACTATAATGCAGGTGCTGGTTTTTAATCTAACGAGTAAACAACAACATGGCTGATCATTAAACAAATACATAGTGAAAAGGGTGATTTACCTTCTCAGGGGGACTCTGTAAGCGAATACGTTTTTCATAATTGAAGAATACTCTTCTTCTATAGCTATCTGCAGCAAAAGAGAAATACATGAAACCTAAGTATTTGCCCCAAAGCAAACAAATTAACAACTGTATCCATGTCCATATTTTTGGAATGCAAAATTTTGCTGGTCAATCTCCAATCCTACCAACTACCAAGCTTGTAAGTCTATTATGAGTATTGCTATGCAGCCACAAAAAGGAAATTAGAATTCTTGATAGAAAACTGGTATAGTTGTTGGATGAAATAAAAGTGATGCGAGCTATTTACCCATGAATGATGTTGACAAACATGTAAGTAAATACTAGTAAAAGTTATATGCTTCTTTAACATTTTTCGTCTATTATTCAATGATATATATGATTATGAATTAAATGCAAATTCAAGAACGCTAATTTGGCTCAAAAAAGTTTGGCATTGAATATTGAAGTTAAAAAAAATTGTAATCTCTAAAGCCAATGTAACTTCATTAATTCAAGCGAATGCAATTTAGTCATAACATAGATCCAATATATTATTATATATACACAAAATATTCTAACAAGCGGTGGCATTGAGAGAATCCACCTAATAGAAATGCAATGCAAGTTAAATCATGAGTGAAAATGAGGTACACCAATACCATACCATTGAACAGGAACTTGGATTTGTTTTCATCGTTTTGTTGGAGCTGGTCCTCACTAGCATAATCAGCGAATGAGTGAAGAGAATTGGCACCAGGAGAGTACAAAGAAGACCAATACCAAAAGCCTAAGGTGGACCCAACAACCACAACCCCGGAGGTGATTGATCTAACAAACCACTCCAAGTCATTGCCCTTCTTGTCCTCACCAAATGATCCTGACCCACCAAAGGACCTCAACAAAGAAGATGATGATGTGGGGCGGTGTGATTGGCTGCACAACGCCCTTGTGCCATGCCTGAGAGACAGTTGGAACCTTCTGCCCAAGAATACATACTCAGGATGTGATGCTGAAACAGGTGACAGTATGAAGGTGTATAGACAGAAGCATGTGCTTATACATACAACATATGCAGTTAGAAATACAATAATGTCAATGAAGTTGGAGAAGGAATTTGAGGTTGTAAGGAGAAAACGATGGAGTTGGAAAACACTGAATTATTGTTGTATGTGTTGCTGATATGAATGAATGGATACAAGGCATTGACCCAGATGTGGTCTGTACGGATTGAGCGGGAAATATGTGGGCATTAGCCTTTGACTCAGTTTGTAGTCAGTTGCATAGTTAGTGGTTGTGTTTTCTCCAAGAAATCCTACTCCCTATATAGATAGATAGATGAGTAATAGATAAAGTCACGTTCAAACACAACCTGATTTGCATTATAAAAGAAATATATTATATTATTATTATTTTAAAGTATATCTTTTTCAGTATAATAAATATTTGTAGGAATGGGAGGGTAGAAGTCATCATTAAGGAACTACCAGGACTACCCTTTTTATCCTTAACTCTTCTTCTCACCAATTTCAGTCTAATTGCCTAAACAATCAATTCACCATTACTATATCTCACATAATTTCTGGCAACTACCGCTAAAGGCTTAAAATTTACAGCAACATTTTAGACCAACCGTGGCTAGAGCTTTGAAGGAAATTAAAGTAAATAACGCTTGGGACGAAGGTACTGCTAGCTACAACTGTGATGACTGAGGAGTTAACAGTGTGTAATTAATAAAGTTTGTAATTCAGTTTCTTTTTTGATAATTTTAGAACTCATGTTTCTACAAGAAAATAGCTAAAATATGTAAAGAAATAAACGATTATTTTATTTTATTACATTTAAAGAATTACATTGCACTCCTTCTAAGAGCGGAAGTAATTAAGACCGTTCTCTTTTATATTCTTCTGTAAATTGTATCAAGAAAATTACCCAATTAGGATTCACCTCAAGAAAGAAAATTACTCAAGGAATTATGGTGAACAAAATGAGCCACGTGCATGGAAATATATGTAGACAATGTGAAATCCATTGCAAGGGAGGGCCTACAACATGTGCAACCGAATTTTGATTTAATTTGTACCGTATCCGAGGGTGTAATGTAAACTACAACTCAAGGTTATCTTTGGCATCTGAAACGAGCTTTTGATGCCAACGGTTTACAGTAGTAGGTTTACAACCATCCCCATCTTCCATAATCAATAATGTCGTTGAAAGACTACTGCCCCACCAATTGTGACTTCACTTCATTTCACATTCACTGCACCGGATCAAAAAGCTATATATGGTACGCTACTCACACAACACTTTGTTATTGTAAATGTTAATATGGCTCCCCTTATTCCTTTTCCTTTCACTTCATTGATAAAAGAAAATCTATATACAATTTTAAGTCCGAATTGCCTAAACAGTCAATTCACCATTGCTAAAGAAAGCCTAATATATTGTTTACATTAGCATCACCAAAAAAGTATTATTATTGCATTATTAAAGCAAGTAGGTAAATGCAAATTTGTAGGGTTGAACAGTCAAAGTGTCATTTGGACTTTAGCTTGGATGATATTATATATATATGATCAGCAACATGGGTAGTAGGTTACCAAATTGATCTGCCTTAACTACTACCCTTTTCTTGGGGCCTTCAGCTCATTTTAGTCTAGTCTTTAGCCAAGCCACCGTCTTCACTTGATTCATCTAACATTGGTCTAGCACCATAAAAGACTCGCCCACATTTTCAGAACAAAGCAGAACTGTTATAAATATAATGGCTTATCAAGTCTTATCGAGTCCCTTTCAGAGTAGGTTAAATCAGATTTAATTAGCACGCTTCAGTTATAATTACTTTGTTAAGTCTAAGCATCAGTCTTATTTTATTCTTCACTTTACCCGGGATTTCTGCAAGGGCAACTCGAGAATATCTTCTTTGCGAGGGGAGAGGCGTGGTAAATGTTCTCAGAAAGACAAAATTTAAGGATAGGGACAAAATTCACATTCTTTGAAATCACACTCTTCACCTTGGAAAATTTTGTATATCAACCACCCTTAATTATAATAATATATACATGCAAAAACTATATTTTTATCCCTTTTTTTTAAAAAATTTTGTCACCAATGTTTTGATGAAGTCTTAGTATTATCCTATTTACTGACACTGTCAATTTTATTAATGAAGATTATTGATCAAACTTTAATTTAACCAAAAAAAATAATACTTGAAAGTTCTACTTTCATCCTTGATCTTATAAACTTCAATATTATAGTTAGATGTTATCTATAAATATTATTTTAAAAAATATGATTAGACATAAATAAGGTTTCTATATATACAAAATGACACATCCTTTAATTAAAATCAAATAAGTAGTATTCATCAATAAAACTGATTTTTTTTTTTTGGTCATTAGTGAATAGGAGAGCCTTCAGTCTTCATCAATGTTAAGGGTAAAGTAAAAAAAAATCTTGAAATGAAATCAAATTAGTTCAAATTTGACAAATTACAGACATAGGTGGTTTGTATATATATAAAAAAATGTATTATACTAATGTGAAGCTAATAGGGTTAGCTTATCTAGTGAACCTTCCGCTCATGCAATGTTATGAGTTTGGGTTCGAATTCTCAAATTTCTCCTATTAATGATTGATCTTTAAATACCTCTATAAGTCTGAATGAGTTCCCCTAAGTACGCCCTAACCTTGAATGGTAAGATTTCCCTCAACCTAAACTTCTTGTTTATATATATATAAAAACTTGAAATAAAAACTAAATTGCATAGTTTCCAAATTCCCAGCTCATCCTTATTTTCTTAAATTAGTTTTTGTTTCTATGTTTTTTAATTTAACTGAAATTTTGTTGCATTTTAATGATTTGGTTAGTAATTCTAGATTTCGCACAAACTGGGATGCTCATGACTAGCCCAACTCAAAGCTTAATAGGTCCTTTAACCTTTAAAATTTAGCCAGATATTTTTGCGTTATGTTCAGATCACACTCTGGATTGGTTTACAAACTCAAAGTCAAATAATTACTTAAACGCTTAATTTTTTTTTAAGGTAATTAGTGCATGAAATTTTATATTTCAATTTATATACTCTACATAAATTATTAGTATTATATTGATAGAGGTTATTTTAAAACATAGCACGAACCTAGCGGGTACCGAGCGTCAAAGGAGGAGGAGAAAGTAGGCTCATCTCTCATGGCAAGGCTGGGAGGGATGGGGGAATGAGAAGAAGAAGAGAAGGATGATCAGAGAAAGTAAAGTGGTGGGCACGGAAAGCGAGAAGATGCTCCTGCCCTTGTCATTTCCCACCCCCCCCACTTGGATTTTCATGTCATCTCAACTCAATCTAACATAACCTATTGTATTGTGGGCTATTCCGGCTAACTAACCAAATTGTTTTTTTTTTTTTTCTTGCGAGAAAAAAAAATTGCAATAAATTTAATAAATCATAATAGATGATTATTACAGTGGAAATTTACTTTTTATAATTTGCCATCATAAAAAATTTTTATTAATTGACTGTATAAAGTATTTATTAGGACGTAGAAATTAAATCTAAATTTTATATTAAGTAAACTTAAATCGATGAAAGTTAAGAAACTTGTTCAAATTGCTTTTTAACCAACGGCAGATAAATTAGGAATATACCCCTAAATTTACAGAGAGTTGTATCAAGTTTAAAATCTTCATCTAAGATCTCTAAATCATTAGTATTTCAACATTTATTAGGTTTGACTAATTCTTTCGAGTCACTCAATATACTATAGAGATAAAACTTTCCAACATAAATTCTTTCTTATTTGTAATTCTCATATATAAAACTTTATTTAAATAGAATAAGTACCAAACCACCTAAATTAATCTACTATTACTTAAAGAATTAAATCTTAAACACTATCAATTTAACCCACACATATTATGAATATCAATCATCTCATCGGACTCTACCCATTTTAACAGCTATACATTTATCCATGTTTACTTGCCACTGCTAACTAGTAGTTGTTACGCATATAATTGTGGTCTGCTTCTTCATAAGCACCCTTAAATAGAGAGGTTCTAACTGCCCGGATCTAAACCTGCTGTAATATTCCCATAACCTTTATAGTATCTACACCCGTGAACAATCCCTATGATAGTGCCAGAAGTTCCCACACAATAAATTTTTCACTGTTGTCACTCTCAATCTCAACTACCATCCAAATTGCAATAAAAAAAAGGCAAAAAAAGACCATTAAATAAATGGGTAACCTAGTGCCACACTGGTCTAAAAAACCAAAAACAAATAGTCATAGTCATATTGCATATACCCACCACATTTATAACTTATACACTGACTCTCAAAAGAATCTCGAGTCCACACCTCCTTGTCTATCTTATAAATCCCAATGCCTACAACCTCTAACCTTACCATATCTTACCCTTTTAGCACAACCCCATCATCAACATCTTCATCATCAGCCATGGACTGGTTCTCATGGCTATCCAGAACAAGCCTTGACCCTTCCCTCATCTATGACTATGGCCTCACTTTTGCACGCAATGAGCTCCAATTGGAAGATGCTACTTGCTTCAACCATGAGTTCTTGCAAAGCATGGGGATCTCAATTGCCAAGCACAGGCTAGAGATCTCAAGCTTGTGAAGAAGGAAGAATCAGGTGGTGGAGTGCACATTCCAAAGAAGAATCTCTCTGGGATCATCAAGAAGTGCCTAAGGAAGTGCATGAGCAGGCTTGTTTTTCATCATGGACATGATGTGAATCTAAGAGTCAAATACATGCCGCAGCCACAGGAACAGCCACAACAAGAACCAAAACCACCACCACAAATAGAGCCAAATTGGCACCACCAGCAAGGAAAATGGAAAGGAGCACTAGTGAAGGAAGAGAAGCCATTGAAAGTGCCCATTTACAGGAGCAAGACCATAGCACTTTCTGGGCCTTTGGATGGAAGAATGCATGAGAAGATGGCTGCCAACAACAAGGCCATGAAGCTCTCTGGGCCTCTTGATGGAAGGATGCATGAGAGAATAATGATGTACACTAATAAGAGCCCTATAAGATCTGGTAGGCCTATTGATGGAAGGTTCACAAGGGGCCCAAGGTTATCAGGGCCTCTTGATTCAAGAGCCATGGCTGAGAACAGAAGCCCAAGACTGCCAATACTTAGGCATTCTGATGTAGCAGCAAGGGTTGAGGCTGAGAGCCCATTGGCTTTAAGCCCCAACAACAAGAAGCCTAAACTTGATTTTGATTTTGATGTTGACGATGATCACACACTATGGCCTTCACTGTTTCAGGATCTGAAACCAACTTGATTGTTTTGCTTCCTTTTGTTTGCTTTCTTGGCAATGGTGAGTGACGGGCAGAACCTTTTTTCTTTTATTATAAACTTTATATAATAGTAAAATCTAGCATATGAAATGTCATGATTTTTATTTTTATTTTTTGCTGCAAGCCTGCATCGCTTTCTTGTATCTTTTCTCCCTGGCTCTCCAATCACTTGTTTATAGATATTAATGTTTCAAAAACTGTTCACTTTTTTCGCATATTCTCTCAATGTCTGACAGACAATCTAGTACAACTCCACTGTGAGTGAGGCCATAAAAGTATATCTTAAAGTAACACAGTCACAGATCTCGCTGAACAATTTAATTTAAGGTTTTCTGTTTGATAGTGTATTTAATGAATAAATAGCAGGACCAATGAAGGGCTTCTATAGATTGTGAAAAATTTAAACTTTAAAAATGGAGGTTAGCTGATGTTTTTCAGTACATTACCTAATTACTCTTTTTTTCTTTTTTTTCAAGCGCAGTCTTTTTCTTTGTTAGGTTGTTTCCAATTTCCAAAGATTTATAGACCTTCCCGATTAACAAAGTAATATCACTCGTATTTATTAGAAATTTAGATCAATGATAATAACAACTTTGGCCACCATTATAAGTTAACCACAAGGGCAGGGAGCAAATGAAATCCAACAATGTGCCAAAAACAACAACATACTCTAAAACGACTCATCAGCAAATTCAGATTCGAATTTCACATTAGACATAATAGCCAATACACATGTAAGCAGCTCAGTAAATTGTGGTCGCTCCACGCATGTGATAGATTAATTTCCTTTCACCCTTGTGTACACAGATCACGTATCAGATCAGTGTTTGCCTTTGACACTAGTATTCAGTACCACCATATTTCAACCTAACATGCATACTAAAACAAGCATTTTATAGGTGATACACCAAAATTCAAGACCTCATCATACATAAACCAGTAGGGTCACGCTTGTTGAAGCCAAAAGTTGTTGTCTAATAGATTGACGATCTTGTCAGCCATAAGCATGGCAGGAAAGACCAACTCAACAGGTCTGTCTAGAATAGGAACTAATGAGTTCTCTGCTTTATTCATTGTTCAACTTCACCACTTTTTAGTGACCTGAAGTTTGAGGTAACTTGAAAGAACCCCCAGCATAAAGCATTTGGTAAACCGGCTTAATTCTTATAGCCAAGATAATGCCAGCAATGGTACCCACAGCACACACACCAGCCAGTGTCAGGAAGGTGAGCTTAAAGCAATTTGGACCCAAACAGGACACACTAGAAGCAATGACTGCCAGACCATGTTGCTTTGCTGCCTCATTATCATATATATATCCTGCAAGAAGAGCTGAAAAAGGAATGCACCAAGTGGATTCCCCAAAAACATGAAGTTGCTCAGCATGCCGAAGTGCTCCAAACCAAAAAGCTCGGAGACAGTGGGAATCACTATTGAAAATTGCACGCCATAGCAGACACCAAGAAGTGCAATAGCAGGATAAAGTGTCCCATTGATAGCATAGGCAAACATTATGTACAAAATTATCATAATTATATGTGTGCCTGTCATCCAAACTGTTCGTGGGATCGTTTTGGACCTGCAAAATGTCAAAAGTAGCATCTAATTATTCAATATATTGAAAATGACTATAACGTCGATCTCATTCATATATTAGATCCCACTTAGTGAAATAAGGGTTAGCTTTTTTGGTCGATCAGAATGACCTCATCAAGATTTAAACTAATATGAGCATGAGAATAAATTTTAAACATACTGAGCATAAATAGATATCACATTCATGTCATTCACCTGACAAAGTGTTCTGATAAAATTCCTCCACCAAGCCGCCCCACAAAATTGAAAAAGCTGAAAAGTGACAATAAGATTGTGGTATCTTCCTCACCTTGTGCAATGCCTATTTGGGCCAGGTTATTAAGAACAGTGACCCCAGTTCCAACACCGACAAAGTAAATGAAAAATAGCAGCCAGAAATCAGCCTTAACTATTGCCTCAGTAAATTTAAAATCTTCCCCTCTTTTGGGCCTTCTCTTCTTCTTCACAGCTCCCTCACCCACAGCAAGAAGCATAGCCACCTCAGATGAAGGATCCATGTCATAAAAACTTCCAAGGCCACTTGCTGAAGAAGATGCTAGAAGGCGTTCTGTATTGTCTTCTTTGCCTTCTTGAATCGGACGATCTGAAGATCCAACTTGTTCTGATTTGGTGGCTCGTTTAGGACACAGTGTCATCTTTATAGGGATAGCAAATGGAGCCATGAGAAGTAGAATCATCACAGCCACCAAGATATAGGAAAGTCCACCACTTAAGGGGAGAAAGTCACTAAGTATATTTGTGGCAAGAATGTATAAACCCAAGACCACACTGGAAACTTGGACAAATAGAAAATGCCACTTTTCATCAGATTCTTCGCCGGAAACTGGAGTACAAGGCCTAACAAGAAACATCACGCTGAAGCACACGACAGGAATACCAATGGCAAGGAACAATAGTAAATTGGAAGAAGAATTGTGAAGAACTATGCTGTAAACTTGAGTATAAACTGCAGCGCTGAGCCCTCCATAACCTTTGATGATTCCAGCAACTGTGCCTCTACTAGCAGGGAAATTCCTCATGTTGGTCACAAGAATAGCGGTTATTAACCATGCACAACTGTTGGTGCCAACAGCGAGGGCAAACCATAGCTGCAATATACAAGAATGTAATGGTAATTACTAATTAGGCCCTTTATGTCATGAAAATCTGAATTCCTTAGAGCTGGTCATCTATAGTCTTGAGAGAATCAGCATATATATAACAGCGACGACAGTATCAATATCAACTAAGCTTTATCACACAATTTTATTGGATCAGACATGACATTGCTCTAGAACTGTTAATTAAGGAAGAAGTGTACTTATGGATAATAAAAAAGGCTCCAAGCAAATGAATTACTATTTATGGAAATCATTTTTGTCCAGTTAATCGCAGCTTACAAGAAGTTTAGGTGGGTTTACATTGATTATCCCACCAAGGTCAAAGCATAGCCCCCGGGCTCTTCAAACTTCCAAGAGTTTTTACGTGATTACCCATGAATGGACACTGCACAGCATGGGGTGGGAGTTGAACCCGCGTCCTTGTTCAATTAATCCAAAGATTTCTATATGCGGCCACATGTTAATTATGGACCAAAGAATCGAATAAAAAAAAAAAGAGAAAGATCCTCCGTTTTCAGCCATTGTTGATACCAGGAATATTCACTAATCTGTACCCGTTCCTACCTAACTCCTCCTTTGCCTTGCTTTGCCTCCTCCAACTACCCTTCTTTTTTTTCCCTGCTCCACAGAATCTCACATCAAATTGCACTATGTTTTTAATAGATCAAATGAAGATGGCCTTGAGAAGGAAGACGACAATCCCAAAATAAAATAAATAAATATCCAACAAGTAACAACTAAATAAATAAAAAGCAACACTCATCATCAACATATAAAACGAGATTTCAGAGATTCATACTAATGATTGATCGTTGAAGCAAAAAAAAAAAAAGAAAAGGAAGCCAAGCAGGAACTCATATAATAGAGAAAGAGAGAAAGAGAGATGAGGGCAGCACTTACCACGGGGTAAGGAAGGGAGGGAAGAGTGTTACTGAGAGCTAGCCAGAGAACACCATAACCAATGAAAGAGAAGAGAGCACCGATGAAGAGAATAACCCAAGGAGGGTACTTGTTGGAGGCGAGGCCAGGGAGGAGCCCAACATTCTCACCAATATCATTGGCCACGCCAAGAAGGGTAAGCTGGCGCTGGTTGAACCCCAGAACTGATTTCAGGGAGTGAGAGTACAGTGGGAACGCGTATCCGTTTCCTGCACCAATCTGAACCCACACAGAAGCTCCAAGCCCCACCCATGGAGGCCTCGTTCCTCCCTTCACAGCCACCATTGAAGCTTCTGCTCCTTCTTGTTGTTGTTGATGAAGATGCAGAGACAAGACGAGTAAGTTCTCCGTGGAGCTGTGTCTGTGTTGTGTGTATGTGTGTGGTGTATCTGTTAATGTTTCGTACTTTACTACTTTTATGTGGCTCATTGGTTTGGTGAACGATTTAAATCATCACGGTCACTGATATTATTCCAACACCGTATTTCAACGCCACCTATCACATTTATCTCGGATAAATCATAAAACTGTATAGTACAATATTCCAAATATGTATGTCGATAAATATGTAATCTCAATGTTCAGTGGCATTCACGTTAATTATTATACCGTTTTGTTAAAAGAATTTAGCTTTTATTCATCTCACTCAGATGTTGTATTGATTCACTTTTTAAAAAAAAGATAAAAAAAGAAGAAGAAAGAGATTGATCCTTTGCGTATCTTAAAATAAGAAAGGCCTCCACGGCACCACTTGTTGTTCAACAATAACGGATAGAGACGACTCTTCTAATAGTACGATGTCATTTTACAGTTATTATTTGGGGAGTTTTTTTTTTTTTTAAGAACACAATTTTAACACATTACATTTTATTAGATACCCTCATAGTAAAAATAGATCCAATCAATTTTATTTAACAAATACTCATTCATCTTTGGATCCTATTAATTTTTTTATGAGTGTTTCTAATCATGAATTCTTAGAATTGTATCCGTACAAAAACAATTTCTATTATTATTACTTTTTTTTCTCACTTCTTGAAGGTTACTGAAACGTACAGCTAATCTCATAAGAAAGGTCTAAGTAGAACCACTAAAGGGAGAACAAACCCCTGACACCAACAATCTCACTCTACTATTTTGTTTATTAGAATTTAAGCACAAATACCTCTCGTTTTATATAATACTTCCATTATATTCATAGGCAAGAATCAAATTTTTGAAATTAAGTGTTTTATTTTGTCACCTAATGACTAACGTTGGCAAACGAAAAAGGTTACAGAATCTTTATTTTATTTTATTTTTTTGTTTTACATAACAACGGCCAAACTCCGAAAGGATATTAAATCTTTGAAACAGTAATCAAGTGTAAAACTTTCATTTATTTTAACTTACCATTATGAGAAGTGAGAACTTTAAAATCTTGCAAACAAGAAAATATAGGTAAATTTAAATAAATTGATATATATTCTCAACTAATTTTGAAAATAAGAAATAGAAATAGAAAACCAAACGGCACTATATACTTAACGTCACGAAGCCTTGCATGGTGCTTCAGTTTTTCAATCCTCGTGGGTCACACATTGACATGTTTAAGGAATAAGAAGTCCACGGTGTTCTTGAATTAATCAGTTATCAGCGTAAGAGTATAAAAATACTACTAAATTATTGGTGGGTCGGTACTCGGTAAGGTTATTTGTCATAAAATTCAATGGAGAACAAACTAGGGAGTAGCTGCCGATCGAGGAACACATCTCCAAGCAAGATCCGTGTTCCAAGTGTGCCCATGTACCAAAGCAAAATAAAAAACACCACCATTTCGGGATTCGGACAATGACATGTGTCTTAATTTAATTGCAACCACCTTGCTAGAATTGAGCAAGTAAACCGAATCACTTCCACAGAATGGTCATCAACTGTGAAAATTTTGACAGTGGGCCCGGATAAGAAACAGTCACAAAAATATCTTTAAAAAAAAAAATAGGCTCATAAGAAGTAATTTTATCAGTCGCAGTTTTAAATCGGATTGAAGTGGGTGAGTTGACTGAAATTTATATAAAATGATCGAATTTGATATGTATAAATCATGAGACTGAGAACAGTTAGACGTCTAGAATGAACCAGGCTATTGTGGCTGAACAATCAACTTGATTTTTCAATACACAATGAATTATGGAGTTGAACAGCTTTACCCCATCAGGTGAATCAAACACATGGCCTTGATAATTTGTGCTTAATTTTGATATGCCGACATTTAAAGCTATGATATTTGTAATCATGATGTATAAAACATCATATTAATTCACATCTCATAGATTATTGAATAGATATTAATCTACTTAAATAGGATTCACATCACATCTAATAATAAATAGATATAAGTTAATATTGCACGCAATCATTAATACAAATAGTATTTTCTCAAAAGCATTAAGTTTAGTGGCCCACACTGTTTTTACACCGCCGATCTCCACTGGATTTCAGACTTTGCTATTATTACTGAAAGGCTTTGATCTGTACCATTAGACAAGCTTTAGCGGGCGTAGATCCTTGATGTCACTTTTTGACACAATGTAGTCATATTTTGATCCAAACCTTTAGTTAAGTTAAAAGCAAAATTGATTATGTCAAAACAGAACTCATCAATGATGAGGGATTTGACAAGACATCATCACGTTAAAAATCAACTAGAGAGAATCTTAACCCGTTGAAATATATATAGCCAAGGAAATAATCATCCTCCTCAGTAATTCCATGTATTAACCCAATGCAAAAACTTATTGGATTTTTAACCTGCTATAGAACAAAGTTACGAGTTGGTTATAAGGTTGACATTGGGCTATACTCACACATGAAGCCCAACGACGTACTCGAACTAAGCAAGCAAGCATGCCATCTCATCCTAAGGAGTTTTTTAAACCCCCTAAAAAAAAAACCTAAGGTGTTCTCTGCTTATTCATTGTTGAAGTTCACTACGTTTTAGTGACTTGAAGTTTGTGGTAACTTGAAGGAACCCCCAGCATACAGCATTTGGTAAACTGGCTTAATTCGTATAGACAAGATAATGCCAGCAATGGTACCCACAGCACACACACCAGCCAGGGCCAGGAAGGTGAGCTTAAAGCAATTTGGACCCAAACAGGACACACTTGAAGCAATGACTGCTAGACCATGTTGCTTTGCTGCCTCATTATCATATATATATCCTGCAAGAAGAGCTGAGAAAGGAATGCACCAAGTGGATTCCCCAAAGATATGAAGCTGCTCAATAAGCCGAAGTGCTCCAAACCGAAAAGCTCAGAGACAGTTGGAAGCACTATGGAAAATTGCACGCCATAGCAGATACCAAGGAATGCAATTGAAGGATAAAGGGTCCCATTGATAGCATAGGCAAACATCAGGTACAAGATGATCATAATTATCTGTGTGCATGTCATCCAAACAGTACGTGGGATCGTTTTAGTCCTGCAATTTGTCAAAAGTAGCATCTAATTATTCAACATGATCACAATGATCTCATCAGAAGCATGAGAATAAAAGTTGAATGAATATACTTAGCATAAAATAGATGTTATGTAAGTGTGTCACCCACCTAACAAAGTGTTCTGAAACAATTCCTCCACCAAGCCGACCCACAAAATTGAAAAAGCTGAAAAGTGACAATAAGATGGTGGTATCTTCCACACCTTGTGCAATGCCTATTTGGGCCAGATTGTTAAGAACAGTGACCCCGGTTCCAACACCAACAAAGTAAACAAAGAATAGTAGCCAGAAATCAGCCTTTACTATCGCCTCAGTAAATTTGAAATCTTCCCCCTCTTGGGCCTTCTCTTCTTCTTTACTGCTCCCTCGCCCACGGCAAGAAGCATAGCAACCTCAGATGAAGGATCCATGTCATAAAAACTTCCAAGGCCACTTGCTGATGAAGATGCTAACAAGTGCTCAGTGTTGTCATCTTTGCCTTCTTGAATCAGACGGTCCAAAGATCCAGCTTCATGTTCAGGTGTTTCTGATTTTGCAGCTCTTTTTGGACACAATGTCATTTTTATAGGGATAGCAAGTGGAGCCATGAGAAGCAGAATCATCACAGCCACTAAGATATAAGAAAGTCCACCACTTAAGGGAAGAATGTCACCAAATATATTTGTAGCAAGAATATATAAACCCAAAACCACACTAGAACCTTGGATAAATAGAAAATGCCCTTTTTCTTCAGAATCTTCCCCGGAAAGTGGAGTGCAAGGCCTAACAAGAAACATCACGCTGAAGCATAAAGCAGGAATTCCAAGGGCAAGGAACAACAGGAACTTGGAAGAAGAATTGTGAAGAACTATGCTGTAGATTTGAGTAAAAACTGCGGCACTAAGCCCTCCATAACCTTTGAGGATTCCCGCAACCGTGCCCCTACTTACAGAGAAGTTCCTCATGTTGGTTACAAGGATAGCAGTCGATAACCACGCACAACTGTTGGTGGCAATGACGAGGGCAAACCATAGCTGCATGTGATAGAGAGGGTGATAATAATTAGGCCCTTTATGTCATGAAAATCTGATGGTCATCTCTAGTCTTGAGAGAATCAGAGAATCCACATATCAATAACAAAAAACAAGATTTATCCACTATAGATAGGTCCGTTACAAAGTTCAAGCAACATCATAGTGTGCTATGATCCTATCATACACCACCAAAGAATTAGATAAGCAGTGACTCTCTAGTCTTAAGGGAATCAGCATAACTTTATTGTTCAAATATGCAGTGAGGATGATCAATTATGGGAACTGAGAAGGCGAGTGAAGCTTAAAAGAAAAAACCGGAGATTCGATTTTCTCAACCCAAGGGTTAGATCTTAAAACCGTGGGAGGAATTAATGGCTGAACAACAATTTACTATTTATGACGATTACTGAATTAATCTAAACATTTCTATAATGCGACGACATGTTAATTATGGATCAGATAACTTTTTTTCAAAAAAAAAAAAAAACAGATTCTCCAATTCAGACAGTTTTGATACTTAGGTGTTGGCTTTATGAGATATATATTTTTTTCCTTTCTTTTTTGTTTATTATAATTGGCATAGATACGTACCCAACCAAAACAACGACAGGTTTGATACTAGGAATATTCAGTAATACGACCCCGTTCCTACCTAACTAACTCCCCTCCTGTGATTTGCCTCCTTCAAATTCCCCCTGCTCCACAAAACCTCAGATCAAGTTACACTATGATTTTTCTTGTCTTGATCTGATCAAGTGATCCATGAGAAGAAAAGGGACAGCCTCAAAAAAAGAAAAATGAAAAAACCCAGAAACCAATCAACAGATTCCCCCAGAATAAATAAATAAATAAAATAAACTAGATCAGAGTAATTGATCACTTGAGAAAAAAGGTAAGGCAGGCATGAATAAGTCATATGATAGAGAGAAAATTAAATTTAAAAAAAAAAGGGAGTCACCAACCAACAAGTAAGGAAGGGATGGAAGAGTGTTACTGAGGGCAAGCCAGAGAACACCATAACCAATGAAAGAGAAGAGAGCCCCGATGAAGAGAATAAGCCAAGGAGGGTACTTGTTGGAGGCAAGGCCAGGGAGGAGCCCAACATTCTCACCAATATCATTGGCCACACCAAGAAGGGTAAGCTGGCGCTGGTTGAACCCCAGAACTGATTTCAAAGAGTGAGAGTACAGTGGGAATGCGTACCCGTTTCCCGAAGCTATCTGAACCCACACGGCAGCTCCAAGTCCCACCCATGGTGGCCTCTTACCTCCCTTCACAACCAACATTCACCTTCAAAGATTTTTCCTTTCAGCTTCGGCTTCTTCTTATGTTGCCGTTGTTGTTGTTGTTGACGATGCAGAAGAAGAGGGTCAGAGGCATACAGTTATAGGCAGAGGCAGAGGTTGAAAAAGTGACTTTCGTGGCGCATGTCGGAGATTACAGCTTTGCACTTCATGTGACTAAGTGACTTACCTCCATTGGTTGAAAAATATTAAAAATTTAGCGGAGTTATTTAGAGGGCAAAAATAAAGATATAATTGTAAGGATGATCGTGACATGTAGTGATTTTATATGAGTTAATTGTGTCCTAGCGAGTGCTTTTAATTTCTGATCTTTAAGATAAGTTAAATTAATTTTTAATATTATAAAATATATTATATTAATTATTTAAATTTATTTTTATTTAATATTTTATTAAATAATAAATTATGTATAATAATATTAAGTGACACTTTATATATTTTATATTATCTGAAATAATATTAAATTTAAAATAACTCATTTGATATTAAAATTATATAAAATGATTTATTTTATATAATTTTCATAAAATAAGTCATTTTAAATTTCATTATACGTTAGATAACACATAGCATATTAAGATATTATTTAATATTATAAATCATCATTTAATTAATAAAATGTTAAATAAAAATAGAATGAATGATTAATTTGACTCACATTTTATAATATTGGGATTAATTTAATTCATTTTAAAAGTTAACTAAAATGATCATAAATATAAAATTAAAGACTAAAATAAATATTAAATCAATTTTATATATAGAGATTATTTTTATAATTTTTATTTCACTTTTATCGCTCAACTAAGCACTCTTAGAGTAATCTTTCAATAGACTCCCATTAAAAATTAGGTCGGTTTCGGTTTTATTGTGTGACACAATATCAGAAACTAAAACAAATTGAAGGAAAACATGAGAATCGAGTTTAATAAATTATGCTCACAGGTATATAACTACATAATTTGAACCTTATCTTCAAACTAATTGATTCGCATGAGTCCAGATTTTTGCAAAAATTTTATAATTCCTTTGCGCAATGTGTCCTGTGCAATTGCATTAAAAAAACCCAACACTCGAAGAATTCGATCTTCATGCATACACTTAGACGTGGAGTCATAATTTCATATGGAAGTAGGCTTCCTTTAAAGAGCGTGTGAACCCTTCACTGTTGTTGGGAAAAAGGAAGTGGAAAGGAAAGAAAAAGTTGAAGTGGTATTGTGGAAGAAGACTTAACTTTCTTCTGAAGTGTAGATAGAATTTTCCTTTTATAAAGGAAAAAAAAAATTTCCTTTTTCTGATACAGATTGTATTGGTATAAAGAATTGGAATTTTGAAACTTCTACTTTAACAAAAAATTTAACCTAAAAGGTCTATTTTTATCTTATATCGTGTACTTAATTATTGAAAAATGATATATTTAATTGTGAGAAAAGAAGATTGATAGTTGGCGTGATCTTCTAAAATACGAAAAACCTCCATTAACTGTTCAACAAAAACAGAAAGAGACAAGACAACACTTACAATAGCACTAGTGTAGGAAGGAATAAAAGAGTTGAGTTTTCATTCTCCTTGATTTTTCTTTTTGTTTTTTTGTATTAACGTGCGAAAGCTTTACATTTTGTTTTAGTTTCTCAATTTTCTCCTGTGCGATAGTCTGGTAGATTGACATGTCGAAGAAATGAGCAGTGATATTGATTACGAAAACAATGCGAAAATGTACAATGGGTTATTTTGAGTGGATGAAATTTCAGGTCTAGAACTAGTAAGTAAGAGTTTAATTTTTATGCACACTAAACTCAAAATAAAATGTTGTGTTCCAATCATAGGTGGTAAGAAATTTTGGTAAAATAAATTCTCACTCCTCGCAGCATTAATGTTAAAGAAATCGGTATTTCTAGTTCTTAGAACACCAGTTAAAAAACAAAAATTAGCAAATTTTATGTTGGAAGATGAAATTTGAGAGTAAATACATTTAAAAAATTAAAAATTTACGGACACTCACCCATAAAAAAATCAATATATATATCAATATATGTACACATGTGATTAAATATATTAATTTTTTAATATATCAAAATAACACACTATCTCATAATATAAAAAATGGTTTGCATGAGTAGATAAATAAATTATGGGTGGGTCGGCTGTCTGCCATGGAATTCAAGTCAATGCAGGACAAAGTAGGGGGTTGCCGCCGAGGAACAGATCTCCCATGAAGTCAATAAAAGCAAGATCCGTTTTCTAAGCGGGCCCAACGTACCAACGCAAAAACAGAAACAAATCACTTCGGACAACGACAATTTTAATGCATTTTAGTTGCAGGCAACATGCAAGAATATTGACTCGGCAACGGAATCAGTTGGGTCATCAACATTGAATTTGTGGCCATGGCACCGGCTATGAAACCAGTCAAATTCAACAACAACAAAAAAAAAACAACAATTTAAGTCGTAAAAAAAGATTAGTTTTGAGAGTTGCAGTTTTAATTCGGTTTGAAGTGGCTGAATCGACTGATATTTATCCAAATGACCGAATTTGATAGATTAACCATGTCGTGAAAAAAGATAAACAAGAACAGCAAACATTTAGATTTTTTTTTGTTACAAGCAAACATTTAGATTGAACCAGTCTAATGTGGCTGAATCATCAATCTGATTTTTGAATACTTTAATCCGATCGTTGTAGAGTTGAAAAGTTTCACCTCAACAAATGAATCAACATTTTTTTTTAACAAAATTCATGTCCTTTTTATGGTCTGATTTATGTCCTTGATAAGGTGCCTAAATTTGATATGCCTAATTCTTTTTTTTTTTGGTTAGATCAAAATAGATTATTCAGACCAACATAGGAAATAACATAGGATTACCACTGAAGGGCCTATGATCCGGAACATTGGACAAGCCATAGCATGGGCTCACGGTTTCATATGGTTTCCTTCCGCTCTGTACTACGTATGGGTGTGTAATGTGTTGAAGTATGGTCAAGGAAAAATGAGCATGTTTGGTTATGAGGTTGTCATTGGGCCACTCACACAAGAAGCCCAACTAAGTACACGAACTAAGCCTGATTCTCATCCGACCAAAAAAAGAAAGAAAGAAAGCATGTCCTCTCATGCTTGTGAGCTTTTCTATTCAAAATCTTCAGTTATTACTTGGGGGAACCTCTATTCCATTTACAAAATACGGTAACTATGCATGATATTGTTTTTTATTTGCTCGTCAATGTAAATTATTGTATTTGACAATTAATTATAGAGTTTAATTTCTATACAATAATAATATAAAATGATTTTACATAATCAATCATTGAAATTCAAAGAAAGGCCAATGTAAAAAAAAAAGGAAAAAGAAATGCCAACTCATGGTACGTAACTATTTATTATGATAATTATTCAGAATGATTTGATTTTTTTAATTTTTTATTAATTAACCTTGCAAATTAATTTACAATGTCAGTATATATAGATTAAATTCTCAATTGTATTTTTTAAAAAAATTTCAAATGATTATAATAAAAGTAAAATTTTTAGTATGAAAAATTAAATATTTTCAATAGTATAATTATATATAATTACATAACCGTAGATAACCATAGAAACAATATTTTTTTATCAAAATTAAATTTGTTATTTATGGACTTGTTCTATGGAAAATTTTATTTACCTATGCTTATGCAGTTCTATGTGTAACCAAATAGAATATTTGTAAGAAAAAATAATGTATAAGTATAATTCTAAGGATTTTTTCTTAGGCACACTATACAAAAACTAGTGGAATCCATTGATGAATGAGTATATGTTAAATCAAGTTGACAAGCTCAATTTTTATTATAAGTGTATCTAAATAATATGTTAGACTTATGTGTATGCAAAAATCTCTCTATCTATAATGCTAGGTTTTAATTGCGTAGCAACGAGCATTGAGTAGGGGAAAAAGTTGGGTTTTGAATTACCAAAGGTTGTGCTTCAAAACTCGAGTCAGATCCAAAAGAATTTTGAATGCAATTAAAACACTGCATAGATATGTTCCATATCTAATGATAGAATAACACTTTAAATAGTAAAAGTGAAAGTTTGAAATGTCAATCGGGTATTGGACATGAAACATGTCTATGTGATGGTCCAAATACATGCGAACATATAATTTTTGGAAGAAAAATTGGTATAATCTTGGGGTTCTACTCTATTATGAAACCACCCCCAAAAAA
>JAMLFY010000001.1:46210577-46257776 GCA_030441495.1 Dalbergia oliveri
AATGCTAATTATAAACATTATTAAATTGAGTAGTAAACAAGGTCATGTCATACATAAACCTACAATTTTAAATTTTGCAATGAAAAGTTTAGTCTTTATTCCCACAAGCAACACCTAAAATTTAGCTTAAAAGTGGTGTTTTGAGTAAAGGCCGCACTTTTTGAAGTGCAAGCCACACTTTTAGAAGATGGAGATATTGTTTCAAACACCCAGACTGAGAAATATTTGACAAGTTACAACCTCAATAACTACTGCCATGTGGAGGTTTTATTCACATTCAGGTGGAATGATGCTCCGGGCCTGGAACCTAGAAGGCATGGGCTGGTGGACTGGGCCAACATACTTGGGTTGTGTCTGGTTCCACGTTTAACCCATACTCCTGTCGGTAACAATTCCAAATTACATTCTAGGAATCACGTTCTTGAAATGTTATACCTAGCAATGTTATTCATAGGTATTTAAGAAAACTTATTTATTTAGTATTAAATATTTTTAGGATTATTTGTTGAGATTTCCAAAAATAAATTTTAAATTTGTTTGTTTGATAATACATAATCATGAGAATATATGTCATAATTTTTAAAATATCCTTAATAAATTTAATGGTATCATAATTGTGGAGATAGATGAAATAAATGAGAGACATTTTAGTATTTTTATTTAATAATTATTAATCCCAAGTCATGGGAATTATTTATTCCTACCCTCTAGAATAAGAATAAGATCTAGTGAGAACATGGGAATATTTATTTTAAAAATAATTATATAAAACTTGTAATGAGCATAAAAATAAATAATTCTCAAACGATTATCCTCGAAAATAAATTTGTAAAACTTAAAACAATTGTTGCTTGAAAACTCAATGTAGTGAAACTATTGCATCACATAGCACAAACTTCAAGTTCTCTTCCTTCAAGTGTGGGTGGTGTAGTTGGTTACTGCTAGTCTCACCTAAAACAATATTTCTCTTTTTATGTTATCTTAGGCCAAAAATATTGTAATGAAATAAAGTAAATAAACAATTAAAAGTGTTGGTTACAATTTCATTAATTTATAAGATGATAAAATTCTCACTTGAACAGGGGAACATTTTATATTTAATCAATTTTTTAAGTAACTAGAAGAGATTTTAGGGTGTTGTAATTAGAATTGTAATGTAGAATTTTAATTTCAATTCTCTTAAAATCTTAAATTTTATATTTGAATTTATTAAAGAATTGTAATATGATTGTTAGAAAATATATGAAAAAGAGAAAACACTATATAGACTTTAATGATGACAGAATGTTTAATAAATTTTAGAATTAACAATTCATAAGGCATAAATTAAGAATTAAGAACAATTCATTTTAGTTGTTTTTGAATTCCATGTAATTTGATTAGGGAATTATAATTCCAATAATATATGCTACTTTAAAAATGAAAAATGGAATTGGGTCGTCCAACTAAAATTTCAAGATCTATTTTTATACTCAATTGCATACATCAAATGAGACATTAGTGTATTTGGGTAGAGCTAGCATTTAAAGGAAACAATTGTATTCTTTGTATATAGGGAATCAAGAATTTCTTAGCACAAGAGATGCTCAGTTTGGATTGTTAAAGAAGAGCTAAAAATTTTGAACAAAATGAATTTCAATTAATCAAATTGAATAATTTCAAATTCCCGCATAAGTGGACGAGATTCCTATATTTATCTGTTTTGTGCAATATCTTGACCCAGACCTCTCTTTCTTCTTCTCCAAATTTCAGCCCTCCATCAATTTCCCACAACCTCACCATCTCCATCCAAGCCCCACAATGTTTTCTTTTTCTTGTTCACAGTTGTTGCCACAATGACACCTTTCAAATACTTCACTTATTGAAGCATTTTTTGTTGCTTTTGTCTCTGGCTCTTCTCCCTCATCATACAATGGTTCTCCCTGTCCTTGTTTTACTTTTTGGTCTCCTATCTAATTCACTACCTTTTCCTTAACCCTTTCTTTGTCACACTTTTACATTCCCGAGATAAATTTAAAATATTTTTTCTCCAAGAATATTTGTTAAACGTTCATATTTTATCTTTATTCTTCTTACTTTTAATTTTTCATCAAATTGTAACTTAATTTTCTATATCTTTAATCAATTATCATGTTCTGAATATCACTTCAATTCCAAAACACAGTTCTATCATTATCTACATATTGTCTTCTGTCTCTGCTTCTTACTGTTTTTGTTCTTTTTTCTCAGGAGAGGTACTAAATGCACCCTAATGTTACCCTTCTCCACTTCACTCTAGGTGTTCCTCTTCATCTCCTTGTTAGGTTCAAGCCCCCTTCCTCCATATTGACCGATCTCATCACTTCCTTTGACTCCTTTAATTGTTGGGTCTAGATCAACGACGATAAGGATGCGTGTTTTAAGGGAAATTCCATAACAGTAATGCTATGGGAGGTGTGCATATATTACTACAATATTAATGACGACACAAAGGAATAGGTAAGCGACTCTTAGAGTGTAAGTTATCCTTTTATGTTATCCGATCAAAATATTTTTATAGAGAAGCTAAGGAAATTCAATTGTAGTATTTTTATTTTTGATTGTGATAAATTCTCTCAAATCTTTAAATAGTCAATCTCAAGCCTATACAAGAGAGAGAGAGAGAGAGAGAGAGAGAGTAACGTGTATGACAATCGAAATTATAATCTAAAACTTAGTTTTTAAATTTTCACTAACATAGATCACCGATATGATTGGGTTAAGGTTAGATGATATATAGCTCAAATATAATGTCATTTGAGCAAGAACAACTACAACAAAGATATGTAGAAGTAGATGAAAGGTAATCCAACAGATAAGAGAAGAAGATGGAAAAAAAAGTTATAGACAAAACTATTGAAAATAAGTTAAAAGATTTAATAACTTGTTTAAATATATACATGATTTATCATAGAACACAACGACATTGTTATTCATTCATATATATACCACCTTAGCAAGCTAAAAAACAACTTAATTCTTGTTGTTTTATTCCATATATCCTTTCAAGTTATAAGATTTTGGTAAGTATAACTTTAATTTCAATAAAGTAATATCATTATATCAATTCCACTTAATATTATTCTAATTATTTAAAAAGTATAGGATTGAAAAAAAAGTTACTATCAGGTATGTATGAACCAAATATTATTCTAATAATGCTCTTTCTTTAAGCAGCCAAGGAATTCTACATGTAGGATGTTCCTTTTCTATTATGGTTTGAACTTTTAATTAAAAAGAAAGCTTCCTTTGACATGGATTTCCTAGAACAGTAGTGTTCAACATCTAAAAGTGAGTATACATTGAAATCCTCATTTAATTACTATTGGATGTGATAAATAAATAAGACAAGGTGGGGTCACGTAATTCAACGATGATCCAGTGAGTCTACAAATCAGACATTTACTTTTGATGTTGGAATAATATTTTTATTCTTAGAATCCCTAAACTAGCAGCCATAGAATCTCATATTTTATTTGTTTCTATAAATAAAAAAAGAACAAAAGGTAAGGTATTTTGGTGCCACGGTTAAAATAAAGACAGGATATATAAAGGGGGGAAATGGGGACCCTACAAACAAGTCCAAAACGAGTCCCTCTCCGTGTGTAGTAATCAGAACTGAACATCGAAGTGTTCAAAGAAACAGCACAGAATCTCAGCTCAGAAATAAAAGCACCACTCTCTCTCTCTCTGCGCGAAAACAAGACACTGTGTATCGAACCATCAAGCTAGCATCATGTTACAATTCACATCAAACCCTTCTTTCTTTCTGCTCATCTTCTTTATTTTCTCCACTTCTTCTGCACTACCCTCTCCCTTTCAGTTCCCTTTGCGTGTTCCAGGTGATTTCTTTTAGTTTCTTTGATGTCTTCTTTTAAGTCTTTTTGTATTATTTTAGTTCTTTCAACAAAGAAGAATGGTTATTTTATTTGTGTGCTTGCGTTTCATTTTTAGAGGGTGTTGAAATTGTTGACGAGATAAATGAGGTGCTGCCATGGAAAACGTGGGGTTCATTATTGAACAAAGAGGACCATGCCAACAACACCACTCTCGTGCTTGCTCAGCGAAGAACTAACCGAACAGATTTTTTCAACCATTTTCAACGTTACACCGGTGGCTGGAATATCACCAATGACCACTATATTTCGGTCTGTTTCAAACCTTTAATATTAATTCTTATATATTGCATTCCACCATTGTCGTCTTTTCAATCCCACTTTAACATTTTCGGTTGACCTTTTTAGTGTAAATGCATCTTCCCATTAATATAGTTTATATGCAGAAAAAAAATTGTCTTTTTTTTCACTTTTCTTTCTTGTATGGAATCCTTAAGCTATATAATTATGTTCTTGAGTTTTCTGATTTTAGATGATATTTTTGTGTTCTTCAATTTGCTTGCTCGTTTTTTGAACTCCAAATTACTCTCTCTCTTTATCTTTTGCTATATATCTAGATTGTGAAAATCAAAATATTAATATTTTGCTGACTTGAAATTGTTCTTGTCTTGGTGCAGTCAGTTATTTCGACTGCGGTTCCCTTCTTTGGTGTTGCTGTGGTGTGGTTCGTGATTTTTGGGCTTTGTTTACTACTCATCTGTTTGTGTTACTGCTGTTGTCATGCGGAGCCTTACGGCTATTCAAAATATGCCTATGCTTTGTCCTTGATCTTCCTGATCCTTTTCACCATTGCGGCCATGTTGGTTCCTATTATTTTATGCCGTGTTTGGTTTTAGTTTTCTTTTCTTAGATGACTATCCCTAAGTTTGCATGTTTGATTGTGTCAGAATTGGATGCGCTATCCTGTACACTGGTCAGGGGAAGTTGCACCAAAGCACATCAGAAACACTTAATTATGTTGTGAGTCAAGCTGAATTCACTGCTGAAAACCTCAAGAACGTGTCAGATTTTTTTGACACAGCTAAGCAGGTTGGACTTGCAATTGATCTGTCATTTCTGCCACCAACTTTTGGAGAGGAAATTGATAATGTTAAAATGAGAATCAGAAATGCTGCTGCTGTTCTTTCCAATAAGACCGAAGAGAATTCAAAGGGGATTCACCTAGGCATAGAGGGAATGTAAGTACAGGTTTAAAATTTGGGTAAATTACACGTAGCTTTACTCCTCTTAGGTGATATTACATATGACACTCATCAATTTTTCATGTATACAACCTTACACTGACCTCCTTATAAGATTTTCAGTATCATATTTGTCCGTGTTTAACATCATATTCCACGAAATATAAGTGTATTAAGTGTAATTAATATCACCTAAAACTTGAGAAAAGTTTATGTATATTTTTGTATTTTGTAGAATTCGTGTGTAACATCACATAATCTTAAGAAAAGTCGGTGTATATTACTCTTAAAATCTTAATATTTGTTTTAAAGTTTGTTTTTGGCTAACAATCATCTGCCGTGGCTTGTAGGAGATTGGCTCTTTTAATTGTTGCTGTTGTTATGCTCTTTCTTGCATTTGCTGGATTCTGTATGTTCCTTCTTACTTTTAATTTTTTGGTTTCCTTGTTTTATGATAAAGGCGGGTTTATCAAAACATAATATCTCATATGCTTGTGTTTACTTTTGTGGAAACATTTTTTCAGTATTTTCCATGCTTGGGCTGCAGTGTCTTGTATACTTGTAAGTTGCTCATTGAGTCTTTTTCTTTTCTTTTAGATTCATTCTCGGTATTTGGGTTAATTATTGATGGGTTTATGTTTTTCCTGGCTGCAGCATGGTAGTTTTTGGATGGATTCTTGTTGCTGCCACAATTATACTTTGTGGTGCATTTCTTTTCCTTCATAAGTAAGTTCCTGTTTGCTTGTTGAATTCATAGCCAATTTATTTAAACTTGTTCGCCTTATTAATGTCATTATGGATGTATCCTTGTCTAGAATTATGATTTGTTATTTTGTTCTTCCCTTGGGACAAATTATAACCTGCGGACTCTTAAGTTTAATGTTTATTAGTCTGAGGATTTGCTGATGAGAGGGAACCTTGATGCTCTGACAGATTGATCAGATGGGGTAGCATTATGTTTTTCATTCCTGAAGGAAAAAGTAAAAACTGTGAAAATGTGCCAAATAATAAATTGAAACTCCAGCCAGATCTTGAAGTCAATTATTCATCTTTATATATGAAATCAATGCAGAGCATTGCAATAGAATAAATATTAGGAGCATTGCTATTTCAACATTGGTGTGCAATTGAGATATTGGATTGGTGGAAAAAATTGGAGTCGCTTTACATCCAAATGGTAATGAAGCGGGTGTTAAATTGGATATTAAGAGCTTAAGCGTTGAAATAATATTTGTCAAACATTTAGAATGAAATTATTGATGGGATTATGGAGGTGATGACTGAGATTAGGGTGAAGTGAAAAGATCTAATGAAGCTTGTCAAAATGTCTAAGGCAAAAATAGTGAATCAAGTATCATATATTCATATTTTTACATGAGTGATGTTATTTGGACAAAAAATAAAGACATTCAATGACAGTCCAGAACAATTGAAAGATACATACATATGAAAATATAGGACCAAGTAATAATAATTTAAAAGAATATCTTATCTCCAAAGCGAAAAGATTATTTTAGGATTTGACAAATAATCTCTCATCATAAGACACTAATCTTATTATTGCATCAAGATTTCCTCTCACTAACAAATAATAATTTATATCTACATTATATTTGATTCATCATAACGATTCATTTGATGCTCTCATTTTATGCCAAGAAAAAAAATTAAAAGAAAAAAAAAATCATCCAACCCGAGTAAAGGTACCCGTTCTAAATGCCTGTGTTTATCATCCTTTATTAAGTTCATATATAGCTGCTTCCATTATTAATGTTTGCATCTATAATCTATATAATAATTCACGTTACTTCGTATTTTCGTATAGTGTGATTGGTGATACATGTGTCGCCATGGATGAGTGGGTTCAGCACCCAACTGCTCATACGGCCTTGGATGAAATCCTTCCATGCGTGGAGAATGCAACTGCCCTTGAAACCTTGTTACGAAGCAGGAATGTCACACATGTACTTGTTGATACCGTTGACGCCTTCATCTCCAATGTCACAAATGGAAACGGGAATTTCCCTCTTCCAGTTACAACCAATCAGGTCCCCTCATGCCTCCTCTCTGCAATCCATTTCAAACCAACCTCACACCGCGGAACTGTGCACCTGGGGAAGTTACGCTGGAAAACGCTAATCAGGTAATAAGCACCACTTGATATTCTTCCAAACATCATGTACACGAAAATTTCTTAGGTGCTTTCGAGATCAACAGAAATTATTTACTATGTTTGATTTATTAATTAACAGAGTCTTTTCTGAAAAAAACAACAATTTTTTCATATACAAGGCTTAAACTTGTTTACCATGATCCAAAAACAAATGAATTCGGGTTTTCATTTATGGAAAGTTTTTAGTTTGGTTTTAGCCCAGATCATATTTCTTAATTTGTTTGATTTTAGTCCTGTGATCAAGTATGATTGACGGCTATTATTTAAAAATTTTTTCCGATGATATTTTATACAACTGAATGACTTTATCCTTCGTTAATCAGTTCAATAATATTTAACATAGACAGTTTAATAACAGGGACTATAATCAGATGTTGAGATTTATAATGCATGTGGATTTGATATAAATGTGTGTGACATTAATTTTTGGTCTCAATAAGCAGGTGTGGATGAATTATATTTGTGTGGTTTCGTCAGGCAATTGTGTGACTCCTGGTCGCATGACCCCAGCCATATACACCCAAATCGCAGCTGTAGTGAATGTGACCTATGCTTTATATCATTACGGCCCCTTTTTGGGTGATTTAGTGGACTGCACTTTTGTTCGGAAAACATTCTCAGACATAAGCCACGATTATTGCCCTGGTCTGCGGATATTTACTCACCGGATTTATTTTGGACTAGCTGTTGTATCTGTGGCTGTACTGTTGTCTCTGATATTTTGGATGATCTATGAAAGAGAGCAGCGGCATCGTCTTTACTCCAGAAGGATGCGATACTTAGTCAGATAATTAAACATTTATAGTAACCCAAAGAAATAGTATGTAACTATGTGATCTAATGTACATCCGAATTAGATTATATTATATTCCTCATACTTGTTGAGTAGATTTATGTAAACTGTAAAGCCATACAGGATGCAACAATATGTACGTGGGATTAAAAGTAGTAAAGAGCTGTGCTGTGTTGTGACATGATTTTTGAACTAGGAGAAATCTGAGATGGCCTATTTGGAATTTTCAACTAGATTAATTTTTAAGGTGTTACAAGGAGTTCTCTGAATTCATCGACTTTTCTGTATAGGACATTAGTTTTTTTTTTTTTGGGTAATATTGTTATTAGGGAGATTTTAATATGCAAGAATGGAAGAGTTATTATCTAAGTGAAGATATAAGGTAACGAATTGGTGAATTAATGTGTAAGTGGAGGTCAATAAAAAGTTGTAAATCTATGATAAATATTGTAAGTTAATGGATAATAAAACTTAAGGAAGATAAATAGAAAAAAGTGTAAGCTTCTGAAAAGTTATAACCAATTAATAAAATGTTATAAACATATGCTTAGAAATTGTAAACCTCTGATAAGAAAGGTGAAAAAAAAGTTATAAACTTGCATGAAAAGTTGTAATTCATTGAACAAAATGTTGTAAATCTATCCTAAAAGTTATAAACGTCATGACAATAGAAACGTTAAGGTAATCACAAGGTGATTATATAAAACAAAAAAAGTTATAAACATTGTATGAAAAGTTATAACGATTAAGTAAAATGTTAGAAACATGTATTTAAAAGTTATAAGCGCAATATTTATTCTATAATAACTCATCTATCTATGAACAAACACCTTGTTATTATTGTTTTAAGTTTCGCACCATGCTTTTTTGTTTTGGTCAAGAGTTTTTGCACCATTCAGGTAATGTTAAAAAAGCCTCGGCTACAAAGATTATTTTTCCGAACAAAAACCAGAATGAAGATATTTTCAGTCAAAAGGCTACAATAAATGAAGATGAATCATGGACCAGGTTGGAAAACATCCTTAGGTGGGCCGTGCTTATGTGATGCAGACCGTAAAACAAAGAATAGTCCTGTCCGCTTTGACTTCTCCGTTGGACTCTCCGACCTTTTGTAATGAACCCAAGAAGGGGATATGATAAAAAAAATTGATTTGTATCCACATTTTTATGTTTTCATTCAATTCTTAAATAAGTAAAGAACTTGTAGATAAATAACAAAAGTTAAAAGTTTCTCCTTATGTACTTGTGAATTGTATAAGTCTATAAGATGCATTTAAAATACTTCATCTAAGTTTCTTATTAAAAAAATAAAAATAAAAATTACAAGTTGGCAGTATTACACCCTTCAACTCACTTTCTAGTGTATACAACATTAAAAGTGAAATGCAGGCTTTGCGCTATTCATTGTTTAGAGTTGAAGGGTGGCGTTGGTTGTTTCCTTGTTAATGTACCACACAACATGGACAAATCTAATATATTATATTTAATTTAGACACACTAACAATAAAAATGGATCTTATCAATATATAATCAATTGTCTATGTACATATGAGCTTTCTGTTAGTATATATCAACAAAATTTTGTAACATTAAAATTAAAATCCAAAAATTTGCAATAGATTTTCTTTATAGTTTTTTTTTCATTTAGTTCCTTTGAAGAAAAGTTTTGTTAGAACTCATTTAATAAAAAAATCCATCTAACCATTCTACATAAAATAAAAATAAAAAAGATGCTAACAGATTAAATTCCTTAAGCCCATTCAGTGTGTATCAGCCATTATTTTATTTCTTTTTTTGCCAAAGTCCACAACTTACTCGTCCATGAGTTCATATTCATAATAAAAAAATAAATAAATAAAAAGCACACACACACACACCAATTTAATTCTTGTCCATTTGTAAACAACAAAAAAATATAAAAAGGAAAAACAACAAAAAAGAGAACAAAGAGTATCACGGGCTTCTTAGTGTTCCTGAACCCATGAAGTCATGGGGATGGAGAAATGTCGTATTCTGGACATCATCATTTTATTTTGCAAGATGCTAAATTTTCTTTTAAATCCTAAAATGTGTATAAGTGTAAATGAGGATCGAGGGGAGGCGCGCTGAAATCCATCATTATCCCTATCATCATCACAATCTGCAAACCACCACCTAAACACTATCACTTCCATAAACCCAAAACACCATAACCATTATCACATCAATCCTTAAACCATAAGCCAAAAAAAAAAAATCAAGACAAAAAATTGGCACCAATAACTCAACCGGCCGGCAAACAACGGAGGGGAAATTCAACAAGTCTAGCAATACAACTCAGTTGCAACACAAAAAAAAAAATGAGTAACATCAGGCAACATCAGAGTTATAACAAATAAAGAAAATAAGGTAAAGGCAGCATCAACGGTATCATCATCGAAATCTAACAAAAAAGGAAAAGAAAGAGGAAAAGGGGAGGAGGTCGCGGTGGTTCCTCCACAGCGACCTAGCATCATCATCATCATCATCCTCACAAAGTCATCCTCGAACCCCTGCGGGCCAGGCGCACGCCACGCCAAGGAACTCTCCTTCGGGGTGGCAGTGACCACCATCATCATCTCAAATTAACGACAAACTCAACCTCCTTTTCCTCTCGTGACTACCTCCGCCATCCCGCGGCCAAAATCTCCAAGCGAGTGTCGCCACTTGGTCACTCCGGAGTGTCACATTCTTCCCCTGACGCGTGAGCTCCTTTTCCTTTCCTTCATCCAACCCTTTCTCCTTTGCATCACGTGCGCACACGGACCAATCATTACGTGGTTCCACGTGCCTAGCCTCTTAGCCATTGGCGCCCTCCCTGGGATGGCGGATCGGTCCTGAACTCGCGGACCACCCACTGACCAGATTTCACCGGTCTCTGACTGCCTGAACCTGAAACCGCGCCTCAGCCGCCAGACCTGGACCAGCTCTCGTCCTTGTGCGTGCGGGCGACCTCACACCTCGGGTCTCAGATTTAACCCAAAAGCCTTCCTTAGCGCGTGCTTCACCATCGTCGCGTCTCTGGGTTCTTGGCACCATCGCACACGAACTGGTCCCTTCTCTGTCAGGCGCTCGCCTTCTCTTCTCATTTTCTCGCCCTCGATATCTTCTCCCTCTGTCTCGCTCTCTCCTTCTAGCCCTCATTCTCGCGTGAGTCTATGTATGGGAGAGGGTGAGGGTGTTTTTGTGAATTTGTGTTAGTGTGAGAGAGAGGTGGATGTGGTCAAGTGTTAATGGGTGTGCGCGTGTGTAAAAAAGAGAGCGGTGAGTGTGTGTGTGTGTGTGTGTGTGTGTTAATATTAGTGTGTGTGTTAAAAATAGAATTAGGTTAGTAAATTAAGTTAATAAAATTAAATTTATAATCTAACTTAAGTGAAAATAGGATCAAATAAATAAGGAGTTTTTGGTTCTAACTTTTAGTTTTAGTTTTAATTACATTTTAAATTAGTGTTATTTCATTTAAATAAATTTATGAGTTTGTTTGTTTAGATTTGGATGTACGTGTTTGGTTTAGTGTTTGCTTTAATTTTAACTTTTAGACTTACTTATTTTAGGATTAGTTTAGTGTAACAGATTTTCTGTAATTTTTCCTGTCATTAAATTCCGAATTAACGTAGGTAAATATTATATAAAATTTGAGAACAAACAATTCTTAATAAAGGAATATAACGTTAGAAGAGAAGTTAGGAGCAATTCGTAAAGTATTGCAAACAGAAATTTACTACGTGTAAAATGACCAAAATGCCCTGGAGTTATTTTACTAGAAAATGAGGATCGTGGGCCCCACCCGTCCTCAAGGGGATGTTTTGATGTTAATAAGGGATTGTTTGTGTTATGAGTGTTAATAGAGGGAAGAATCCTAATTTTGAGCTCAACGTGAAAATGACCAAAAGCGCCCTAAGTTGTTTTACCTCGATTAATGCCTAAGCAGAACCTCACTAAAATGTGTTAAAAGGTGTTTTTAAGCCATGATTAACCATTGGTTAAGCTGAGTGGTCTCGAGCAATTTTTAAGTAAAATGATTTTCAGTCTCTTTGTAAGTTTTACAAATTTTGAGATTTTTGATTCGTCTAACGAACTAAGTAATATTAGGCTCAAATTAAAGCTTATTAAATTCTAATTATTAATCTAGAGTCAAAATTATTTATTTAAATTAATTAGAACCTAAAATTGCTTTAAAACACTCAAATTGCTTACTAATTCACCTAAGCCCTTAAGGTAAATTCTCTAAATTGCATGAATACCTTGCCTACACCTAAATAATACATGGAACACACAAAACCCTCTTCCATGAGGCTGTAATGCACGAAATAATTCAGCCATAATCATTAGAATTATTGCAAGATAATGCACTAAAACAAAATGCCAAAAATTCCCTAAAACATGGCATAAAACATGCCTTAAACAAGGAATGATTTTCCTCCCTTTGTTCCCCATGAAAAATCTGAAAATTATGCCTCCTCCTCTTGTCCATACATGAACTTAAATCCTCTATAAATAGGCATGCTTAAGGAGTCTTAGATGCTTGCTCAAAATTGTACACATTTCTAGTTTTTCCAAAGCACCAAAAGCTCTCATTTCCTCCTCCTCTTGGCTGAATTCTTCTTCAAGTTTTCAAGAATATTTTCTTTCATTTCACTCCAAGAAACCAAGTTCTCTTCCTTTCCTTCAAATCAAATTAGGTAGGGAGTTGTTTTTAAGTTTATTTTTATGTTTTGCTAAGTGTTGTTCTTGGTTCAAAATGATGATTTCATGGATTTTCTCTAGTTTTTCCATTTGGTTTTCTTCTTCCTTTTTTTAACCAATTCGGCCATATGGCCTAGGTGGGACTAAGATGATGGCTTGATGATGAGGACCTTGAAGGTGGGTTGTGAATCCATCACAAGTTAGGCCTCTAAAGCTTGAAAGTTCCACTTGATGCAAAACTTTAAAGAATGATATTTTTATGATGATTTTATGATCTTGAGTTTAGAATTTGAAAGATGTATTTCTCACTTTGTCTTGTTAAGATATATATATTGAATTTGTATTTCTATAAAGTCTTGAAGGAGCTCTAGTAAAGAAATCAAATGAACTTGCATCCATGTTTAAGTTTATGCCTTGCATAATCATGTTTACTTTCTATGTCATCACTAAAATTTTAAGAATGAATAAATGGACTTGCATACTCATGTTTAAATTTCCAAGTTGCATTTCATGTTTATGTTTCAAGTTGTCACTTAATCTTCAAAGATAATAAAGAGGATGCATCTCATATTTATTTTATGCTCTCACTTTATTTTATAATGGTTAAAAGAATCAACGCATGACATGTTTATTTCTATGTCATCACCTAAAGATCCTAAGCTCAAAGACTTGTCAAAATATTACAAGCAAAGAAATAATTTAAAGCCCATTTCATTTTAAGATTATTGGAGTTAAAGAATTTATTCTTTAAGAAGTCTTGAGATTTGAGCTTAAAAAGATGTAATAATAATTCTCCTTCTCCTTCTCTTCCTTATATGGATTCCAGGCGCTTAGGTTAAGATTCTCTTCTCTCCATTAGTCCAAGTGTGGACTACGCTCCAAGTTTCTTGCATCATGTTTATATTTCAAGTTCTTGCATCATGTTTAATTTTCAAGTCATCACCTTAAATCTTAAAGATAAAGAAATGGATTTGCATATCATGTTTATAATTCCAAGTTATCACCTTATAATGACAAGATTAAAATGAGGTTGCATAGCATGTTTATGATTCTAAGATATCACATAAATCTCTTAAACTCAAGACTTGCTCCTTTTATCTTAAGTGAGAATTTTAATTATGAAGATTCTTTCAAAAAAATTAGTTTCTAAAAGAGTTTTAAAGCTTTGCAAGGATTCTACGGGAAACTAATATTTTATGTTCACTTAAAATGTGATTTTATATAATTATATGAGGTTCATGATTCGGCTTCTGATATGAGATTAGTACCATTAAATGATGATGATTTAATATGTTTGGAGTTGTGATAATTATGGTTTATTGTTAAGAAATGATTCTATGCATGTTAGTGACAAAACTAGCTTCCTAGAACAATAATATCTAGAATTTACTTAATCTTTGACCCCTTTAAGTTTATCCAATGCCAAATCTGTTTTAGTATGTTATAATTTTGTCTAAGATTAGTTAGCCACGAAAAACTTGGTATCAATTAGTGTAGATTAATACAAACACTAAAAATGAAACTAGTAACTAGAAAAGGTAAAGCAAGATTTTTTTAGAACTCTAAAGAATGAAATTTATGCATTCTGTCCAAATTATTAGCAATTATAAGAACCAGATTTTATTATGTTTAGATAAGGGAGAATAATTCATAATTGGTTTAGTAATTAATGTTAGCATCATAGGGAAAGCTGGTAGCACAGAAAGGGTTAAAAACGCAACTTCTAACACATCGTAAAACCTTAAGAATAACTTATGCCTATGCTGCCCCATAGAGTTTAATAATGTTCCTAAGCCTTATAATTAATTGTAATAATGGTAATGAATCCCTTAGATGCATAATTAATTAGTTTGGCAATTGAGGTTACCCGATCTAGAGTTTCGGTTGTTTAAGACGGTTTCGATAAGGATTTATGATGATGCTTCTTTGATGTTTTAAGTGATAAGTCTATAAAGTGATTTGATGCTTATTAAGTATTTGATGCCATTGAATGATTCCTAGCTTGCATGTTATAGTTGTTGTTGCAAACAATGAAAATGCTTATGCATGAAATAAAGAAATAATCTCTATTATTTAAAAATTACCTTTGCTGGAAGAAAGTGTACTCCTTTAAAAGTGTAATTTGGAAAGGTTCTGGCTAGGAAAGACTTGGTATTTAAGTGTTCATTGTGACAACCTCTCTTTCTGGGAATCTCCAGAATGCATGATTTCAGTAGTATATATATTCCATCATAAGACTATAAATGAGAAAATGTCATGATGATTATGAATTGAATTATGATATAATATGCAAAGATTTAATGGTGACTTAAATGTAAGAGGAAATGATCCTTAGACCAGATGGACTATAGGTGGTGAAAAGGTGATCCAGCCCAAATTCGTTATCAAAAGGGTAAGAAAAATTTTATTATCAAAAGGGATAAGTATATGTAGTGACGAGCAAGGTATGAACTCATAACCTATTACTCCCAAAAGGGTGGAGTATAGGTGGCCCAGAAAAATGATGATGGAAGTAACTTTAAGTCACCTAAGGAACTAAGTAATGCATGATGTAAATATGATGTTCTTCTATGCATAGTATTTATGATTTGATGATGAGAAATATGATGTTCTTCTATGCATAATATTTATGATTTGAATAATGAGAAATATGATGTTCTTTATACATAGTATTTATGATATGATGATGAAGAATATGATATGTTGATAAAAGGAAAAGTTCATTATAAACATGACATGCTAAGTTTATGATGCATTATAAGACGCATGATTAAAGGACAAATAAATATTAAACTTAATAAATCAATCTTAGCATGCTCACTATTTCATAATGAAACCAGAAGTTCCTGGGGACGATGATGATGACACAATGCATCATGAGGTGAGTACATTCCTGAGATTCTTTATAGTTTCTCACTCCCTCTATTTTTTCGTCTCGTCTTCAAAAGGAAGGAAGTGTTCGTGATTCACATTGAGTTTCACCTGGTAAACTTAATTGATAGCTAGTTAGCTCGTATATTTAAATATCTATGCCTATCCCTAAAGTGTTATTAGTAGGTGCCATTAATGGATGTCCTTCCATCCATATATTATTTATGTTTTGATTGCCTACACCTAGTCTTATTTTTGGTAGGCAAAATATCTAGTGATATGTAATTATGGATGTCATATGATGGAGCCAATATGATGTGTTTCTTCATGATATGTCTATTGATTTTGCTTTATGGCAATTATCGTTCACGTTATGCGCGGCACATTTTCAATTATGTTTTTTAAAAAAAAAAATGGCTCGTAATTTCACTAAGTATTTTCAAAGCATGATTAAGGAACTGAAGCAAAGAGTAAAGTCTAGTAATTAATTAAATCCTAGGTTAATGTATGTTTAATTATTAGGGTGTTATTTAGTTTGAGTTAAAAAAAAAAGATTAATTTCATTTTGGTCATAACATAGATACTTGAGTATTTTTTTAAAAAAAAAATTATTTAGTTTATTGATTGATGAATTGCTTTTATTTAATAAATAAATAAAATTAATTAACAAATTTATTAATATATCCTGAAATATTTTAGTGGTAAGCTTAATATTCAAAATTCCTATCAAAAAATTAATTAATCAACCACAATTATTTTCTCCAGAACTAAGTGACTTTGGTTCCCCATTCAGGGAGGATACGTAAAGGCGATTCCAATCATCTCAAGTCAAAATTAAATTTTCGTAATTTTTGTCTTATTTGTAAATTCTTTTTATGAGATATTTTATTTAATTTAAATAATCATTTCTTTAGGAAATATTTTATTTCAAATAAAAAGGGTTAATTTAGCAGGACGGCTTGTTAACTCGATATTCTGGATATTCTGAGTTGTGAAGGCTTGATGTTCCAAATTTTCTTTAAAAGTATGTTCTCTTTTATATTTTATTTTACTTTCATAAAAAATATCAAAATAAATTTTTATCTTATTTGTAAATATTTATAATTCATAAAAGATTTTTATTTTCATATATTTAATTTAAATTTGTTACTTATTTGTGAAATATTGTATTTTGAATAAAAATGTTAATTTAACTAACGGTTTAACGGTATTTTGAACACACTTATAAAGGTTGTTCCTCAATTTTTTTTTAAATTTTGTTGTAAATAAAAATATAAAAATGAATATTTTGAAAGGTTATTAATAATTTGCACAAATCAATTAAGGTCCAGGTACAATGGGTGTATTAGTAATAGGATTAAATACCCTTCCCTATGCATAATCGAACTCAAACTCAAATCTGGTTTAAAAGACCATTTTTTAATAAAACGGGTTTTTCCATGTTTTCCCAATTTAAATAAACTTGGTGGCAACTCCAAATTTTAACAGCTATTTTCGTAATTCCCGTCACGATAGGCTGCGAGGGACTCCACTTAGGATTTCGTGAGAGTCAAGCCTAAATAATTGATTGTGCATATTATTATAACTTCCTTTTAGTTTATTTATGTTATTTTTATTTATTTATTTTATATTTTTATCTTGTTATTTTCTTTTTATGCTAGAATTTTGTCAGCATTATTTTGCTTCTTTGTGACAACCATAAGGTAGACGACTTTTGTTTGTTTTTTTTGTGAAAACTTTAGGGTAGGCGACTATTGTTGGTTTTGTATATTTGTTGTTTGTATTTATCAGGTATTTTACCATGGGTAGTTATAGGATTTCAGGTTTGTATGCTCCCTTCACACACAACACTCACACATTTATCACACACGAGTGGGGCCTTATACAGGTTAAGTGCAACTTGAGATAGGTAAGAGATTGTGTAGTGGTAGCCATTTTGGATGTACATCCTGTTGGTTATTGCAAAATCTCGTCTAGAGTGTGACTCTTCGTGAATGTCCTACGGTTCACCTGCTATTGTGGATAACATTTAAAAGAGCCTTTAACTCTAGAGGTCTAAATCCTGATCATAGACCTACCTGGTGAAAGTGCTCACAAAATAGAACAACCATAGACCAGTTTAGACACCCATATTTTACCTCAAATAGGACACAAGGGAGCATACCTTTTCTTTAATTTATTAATTTAATTATTTTGTGTACATAAATTCTTTAACATGCAAGTGTTTATTGCCTTTTTTATATAATAAAAAACTCACTTTTCTTCGTTGCTCCAAGGTTTGTTAAGAGAATATAGAAAGTCTTGTTGTGAGTATCTAAAAATGGAAGCAAACATGAGACCAAACAATCATGAAGAGAAATTGAAAAAGACTTTGCAACTCAAAACCAAGAAACCTAAACAGAAAGCTTGAGATCCTTGGTCATATGTTGAAAACACCACAACGTCTTTCTCTCGCAGAAAATATGAAAAAGTCTTAAGCCTATTAGAAGTGGAAATACAGGTAGAGGCAATCAGACATTGACCCAAGTACTATGATCCTCACTCAAATGCTTCACCTTTCAAGATTTTCAATTGGCACCAACCCTTGAAGAATTTGAACGAATCCTGGGGTTAGGCTAGAAGGAGAAAACCTTACAATTACCAAGGACATTATGCTTCTTTGCACACTATAGCAAATGTCTTAAAGGTAAATGTAAGAAATTTGCATGAAGCCCAAAAATGTAGAAATGGAACAAAGGGATTCACAAGAGATTATTTGGAGAAACACTTACGCTTAGCTCAAGCCGAAGATTGGGACACTTTTTCAGATGTGTTGACCATCACCATTTATGGCAGGTCTTGTTTCCCAATATTGACGGTTTCATAGATCTTGCAGCAATTGATGTGTTCCTTGCTAGAAAGTTTCATGGTCACAATCCTCTTCCACCTAGCGGATGTCTCCTGTTCCTCGGATTTTTGTCATGAGAGGAATGGTAAGAGAATTTTGTGTTGTTTACCAATACTATATGTGTGGGTTCCGCGCATATCTTCCAAAGAAATTACAAGGCATCTTGTCCCTTGATGATCTAAAAATGCATCGTATCAAGAAGAAAAGTGGGCGAGAATGGGCTGAAGACTTGGTTAAATTGAATGAAAGGGTGATCCGATGGTACCCTTGGTGGGAAGATGGGCAGACCTTGATTTACCAAGTGCGGAGACTTTCCAAATGTACCCCTTATGGGTACTCGAGGGTGTATAAATTACAATTCAGCATTGGTGTTGCGCAAGCTTGGTTACCCATGATGGCGGCCCTCCAAAGCAAGTTACTCCATTTGTCCTTTATTACCTAGATTCCCATGACATTGGCCTATTACAAAAGGTCAAATTTGCTTGGAACAATGTCATCCGAAAAGGAAAAGAATTGGGAGCTAGGAGTTGTGCGGTAAAAGAAAATCCTGCCAATGGGTGAAAAGTAGGGCTCAAGAGGTCAAGTTGCCATTTAGAATCTTGACAACAATTATTCCTGACAAGACATCGGCCTTGCATTGATGAAAATGAAGAAATCAAGAAATGAAAGAAAGGTTGGACAAGGCTAAACAAGAAAAGGTACAAGTGGAGTTGGAGTTGAAAAACGCTCACCATGATTATGCAACTTTAAAGCGAGAAATCCTGAAAAAGTCAGATTCTAGAAGGGACCAATAAAAGGCTAAAAATGGCAGGACACATGGTAAAGACCAAAGAATGTTTGAAGCTGCCAATAAAGAACTAAGGCTTCGAAGGCAAGAACGTGATATGGCAATAACTGAAAATCAGCAACTAAAGGAGCTACTTCGAAAGGCCAAAATCCTAAGAACCGCTGGCAGAAAAGAAAACAAATGAAGCAACAAATAGAAGAAATGAACAAGGAATATCAGAAGGGAAGCTGAGGAATTAAATCAACACATGAAAAATGAGATCCTGAAGTATGAACTGCCTAGGAGAAGAAAAGGAAAAAGTTGCAAATTTGGATCTTGAGGTGCAACACCAAGATCATGTCATTCATGAGTTGAAGATTCGAGTTTCGAACTTAAGGGTTGGCTAATCGGCAATAGAAGACGTTCCAAGACACTTAAAGCTGAGCAGGAAATCATCCCTTTTGAAACCCCAACTGAAATTAGCAACTTTGTTGGCTATTGTAAGGACTTGATTGGGAGAATGAAGCAAATAATCGCGGGAAGACGTTGAAGACACATAAGGGCTTTTCTTGGGTAGCAATGTTGATATTTATGATGTATTTCTTTTTGAATGGTTGTATGAAAAATGATGATTGTGACAAATGATAAATAAAAGAATGGTTGCTTCTTTGCATTGTGTTGGTCTCATGGCAATAGCTATAACTTAGTACCTTTGAACGAGACGTTCTGGGAAACAGTTATCATCAAAGATACTCACGTCAAGACCAAATATATTCGTCGCTCTCTAACAAATTGCAATATTTTATCTTTTCACTAATTCTTTTTTCTCTTTTCTTCTCATAGAGGTAAAACTGTGTCAATTGGGCGCCCAAGGAAGGAAGGATCTAACTCGTATTCACAATACTAGAGCTCGAACTAAGATGGCTGGTGGTAATCATGAACAGAAAATGCTTCTGACCAAGTAAAAAGTTTGAGCATGGAAGTTGATGAAGTGAGAGGGAAATTGAATGAAATGTCAAATAACCAAGCAAAGATGGAAGAAATGATGAGAGCCATGAAGGAGTCACTGGATTTATTAGGAACTAATCCGGAACATAGTGACTGCGTCAAGTGGGGTACAACCAAGCACTGCAATGGTAGCCATCCGGGAACATCAAATGTGGCTGTAAATGTCACTCAAGGGTGAACGAGGGGATGAAATTCTGAATAACCTTCATGGACAGCCACCACCAACAATGCCATTGGTGATCCCAATTGGGGAAGGCTATCGTCCATAGAGAACATTCATCCTGAGGCACGGGCATGCTACCCCTCTTTGGGAGCCACCTAATGTTGTCATCCAAAAACAACCATTTTCCTCAGAGAATAGCCGTCCAGAGGTGAATAAAGACAAGTTTAGAGAAGAATGGATGAAGAAGATTAAGATCAAATTAAGGCCATTCAAGGACCTAGCACCTATGGTATGTGGAAATTGAACAACTATGTCCTCCTGTAGATCTAATAGTTCCCAAAGACTTCAAGGTTCCTAACTTCTCAAAATATGATGGGACTAATAATCCTTTGTTCCATTTGAAGAGTTATTGCACCAAAATGGCAATATGGTCCAAAGATGAGAAGTTTCTCATCAGCTTTTCCATGAAAGCTTAAGTGGTCCTGCTTTAGAATGGTATATCAGGTAGACCATTCTAAAATTTCCTGTTGGAGAGATTTGGTTGATCAATTCATGAGTCAGTACAAGTTCAACATGGAAATAGTACCCACGCGTGAGCAATTAAGCACAATGCAAAGGAAGAAGGAGGAGTCGTTTAAACAATATGCTCAAAGATGGAGAACTTTACTGCTCAGGTGCACGGCCACTTATCCCTTCTGAAATGTGTTCGTACTTTTTGGGGACCTTAGGATCTCCTTATATTGGGACAATGGGGGAGCATACAAAGATTTTGAGCTAGTGACCGAGGTGAAAGAATTGAGAATTTGGCCAAAGCTGGGAAACTTCCTATGAGCAATGAGGACACGAGAAGAGGATTCCGCCTAGGAAAAAGAGGCGGAAGTAAATTATGTGCAAGGTCAGCAATCTTTCATTCCAAGATACACCTCGACACACCAAGATCCCAAATACCATCCATCCTCCTTACCCACTATACCAAGCCACTCCAAATGCAAATACAATTCCATACCCCCAACCTCAAGTCAATAACATTCATATACGCCCATACCAACCAGCTCGTCCAACATACACCTATAACCTAACCATACATCCTCAAAACTACCCAAATACCACACCACCATGACCTAATACCCAAAACCAAAGTCGTTCTTTCCAAACTTACCACCTTTCAGAACTATCCATCTCAAATGCTAATCTTTTTCAACGACTAGTTGATGCTCATCTCATCTCGGCATATCATCTGCGTCCATTAGAACCCCCATACCCAGCTTGGTATAACCCGAACTTAACTTGCAAATATCATATGGACATAGCAGGACATTCTGGAGGATTGTGAAGGTTTCAGACGGAGGTGAAGAAGCTAATTGCTTGTGGGAGGTTGGATTTTCAAGAGGAGTCAAAACAGATATTGTCCATAATCCAATTCCAAATCATGAAGGAGGAGGTCGAGTAAATGCTTTGGAGGTAGAAGAACCACTGATCAAGAAGGTTTTGAATCTTCAAACCCCTATGCAAAAAATTTTTATCGGCTTGAAGGAGGCTGGTTACAATATAACAGCACCTACTGACAATAAAGGAAAATGAGAAATATGATGCGAATCAAGTTGTGCATACCATTGTGGAAGTTCTGGGACATGATATTGAGGGTGTTGGGATTTCAAGGTTCATGTCAGGGAATTGCTTAACTTGGGTGTTATACAAGCAAAAAAGAAACGGAATGTCCTTAGGAGGTGAATGTGATCGAGCGTTTTGTACTTCGAGTGCCTCCGCTTAATCAGCAGAAGCAAGAAAGGTAGTGATCCTGTGAAGAAATCGACACCCTTTGTGTATGAGAATACACATGCCATACCTTGGAATTATGAGACCAAGGTTGAAATGAAAAGTGACATAGGGGAAACCTCAAAAGCTCAAGGAGGTGAGGAAGTGACCAGGTATCATGGAGGTAAAAGGAATAACAAGAAGTGGAAGGGTGTATGGACCCAAGGAGTTGGAAAAAGGGAAGTTTGTTGATGAAGGGAACATTGAAAAAGGTTAGAGTAAGGAAGAAAAGAAAAGAAGAGGAGGAAGAAGAGTTCCTTAAAATCATGAAACGAGCGAGTATGATATTCCTGGAACAATTAAAGAAGACTCTGCTAGAATATCTCTTCTGTCACTAATCTTGTCCTCTGAATCTCATCAAAAGGCAATATTGAAGGTCCTGAAGGAAGCCTATGTCAAGCCCGACACTTCATTGGAGAACATGATAAGTATGGTGGATCTAGTGAAACGTGTCAATATGATCACATTCTTAGATGAAGAAGTGGTATCACGGGCTAACCCAAAAGCTCTACATATAACCCTCAAATGCAAAGGCCACATAGTGCCTAGAGTCCTTATTGATGGAGGATCAGGGTTAAATGTATTACCAATGTCCACTTTGAAACAACTATCAATGAGTGTGGATGATATATCACCCCAAGTGATGGTTGTAAAAGCTTTTGATGGGGCTACAAAAACATTCTGGGTGAAGTGGTGTTGCCACTAGAGATTGGACCAAGCAAATCAGAAGTGTTATTCCAGGTGATGGAGATTGGCTCAGATTATAATATGTTGCAGGAAGACCATGGATTAATGATATCTGTATCTCCCTTCAACCTTGCATCAAAAGGTTAAATATATTGAGAATGGATAATTGTCATAATCCATGGAGAAAGGGACATCATTGTATCCAAACCAATCTCACTACCATATGTGGAGAATGTGGAGTCGATAGACAATAACTTGTGGCATAGCCTAGAGTTGGTGAAGCCCGGATATGAATGCAGTGGGTCCATAATGCAGAATGTTAATCAAATAGTGGCTCATATCATGACTAAGAATGGATACCTACATGGTAAGGGGTTAGACCAAGTTGCAAGGTATTAGAATACCTATATCGGATCTCCAAGAAACCAATCGATTTGGGTTGGGATATAATGCACCATTAGAAGAGGAAATGGATACTATGGCCCTCCAACAGGAGAAACATGAGAAAAAAAATAAAGCAGATCCCTCATTGAAGGAAACATTTCCTAGTCCAAGCTGAAGTGATTCAGGTGGAAAAGTTCATTCCCTTGCTACGGTCACCATCAACACCTTGGACATGGAGACAACTAAAGAGAGCAACAAGATTTATGCTGCTAACAATGATGAAATGCTAATGGTGGAAGCTGAACAGTGATTGATGTTATTGTGCAAAGTAATTATTTGTGTTGTATTCAGTAAAGACTATTTATGCTACTTGAAGACATCATAAATAAACTTGTGTGTTTATTCAGCAATATTTCTTTCCTATTCCAGCATCTTTTATATTTCTTGGTATCTTTCATTCTCCTTGTTTCAATCCTCTATTTGCTTTCTCTTTACCATCATTTTTAGCTCATTAATTTTTATTTTTCTTATTTTATTTTGCACTTTTCCACTATCTATTTTGGCCTTCCAACCCACACAATTGCTTTCAGGAATCTAAATGCTATAGAAATTTTGCCTCATGAAAGGGAATTTGGAAACTCGTCAATTGGTTCTTCCTGCAATTGATTGTGATAGCCATGAATTGATGAAGATCAAGAAATTGTTGGGCAATTTTCAGACCTCCTGGAACATCCAGAAAAGGGATTTGACTTAGACAATGAGGTGATCGAGTTGATTAACATGGGCATAAAAAAGAGAAAGCTGAAAATAGTGAAAAAGAACGCTCAGAAATGATTGCATTGTTCAAAGAATACCTGGATGTCTTTGCGTGGTCCTACCATGATATGCAAGGCAATCCAGAAATAGCTTCACATAAGATCCTTTATATGTGGAGCGGAAAAGCAAAAGTTGAGAAGGATGCGGCATGAAATGTCATTGAAAATAAAAAGGAGGTGACTAAATAGCTAGAGGCCGGATTTTTGGAGGTGTCAAGACATCCTGACTGGGTGGCTAACATTGTGCCCTGCCTAAAAAGGATGGAAAAGTTAGAATGTGTGTGGATTCGGGATCTAAACAAAGCTAGTCCAAAAGACGATTTTCCACTCCCTCACATTGATGTCCTAGTCGATAATAAGCTGGAAATCACCGCTTTTCATTTATGGATGGGTACTCAGGGTATAATAGGGATTCCCATGGACGTTCACGACAAAGGAAAAACTACTTTCATAACGCCGTGGGGAACATTTTGCTATACCAGTCATGCCATTCGGATTGAAAAATGCTGGTGCCACCTACCAACGTGCCATGGTTGCATTATTCCATGACATGATGCATAAAGAGATTGAAGTGTATGTGGATGACATGGTCGCCAAGTCTAAAGAGGAGAAAGTCATGTGAGGTTCTCAAAAGTTGTTCGAAAGGCTCAGAAAATATAACTGCGGCTAAACCCAAATAAATGTGTCTTTGGAGCATCTCAGGGAAATTACTCGGATTCATTGTAGCGAGAGGGGATAAAAGTAGATCCAGACAAAGTAAAGGCGATCCAAGAGATGCCAGCTGCCGAACGAAAAGGAAGTGAGAAGTTTTCTTGGAAGACTCAACTACATCACTAGATTCATTGCCAATTTGACTAGCACTTGTGAGTCGATATTCAAGCTTTACGAACACAAAACCTGGAGAATGGAATGAAGAATGCCAAGAAGCCTTTGACAAAATAAAGGCTTATTTAATAAAACCTCCAATTTGACCCCACCTATACAGGTCGTCCTCTAATATTGTACCTCAATGTTGCCCACGTCACTTGGGGCAATGTTGGACAATATGATGAGTATGGAAAAAAGGAACAAGCTATTTATTATCTAAGCAAGAAGTTTAATGACTGTGAATCGCTATTTGGCAATTGAGAAACCTGTTGTGCATTAGCATGGGCCTCTAAAAGGCTAAGGCAATATATGTTATATTACACCACTTGGCTAATTTGAATGGATCCATTGAGATACATATTTGATAGTCCCCATGTGTCATTGAGAATGTCAAAGTGGCAAGTGATCCTGTAGAATTTGATATCAAGTATATGACTCAAAAGTCTGTCAAAGGAGGTGCAATTGCTGATCACCTGCTGAAAACCCTTTGGAGGATGGACAACCCACAAGCTGAGTTCCTGATAACGATATTGGTGGTGGAAAAAGAAGATGTAGAAGAAGAGAATACATGGAAGATGTACTTTGATGGGGCTGTCAACATGAATGGATGTGGAGAGGAGGCTGTCGTAGTATCACCGCTGGAAAACGTCCCAGTCTCCATCAAATTAGATTTTGAATGTACTAACAACATTGCAGAGTATGAGGCATGTGCAAATGGTTTGCAAGTGGCAATGACTTGGGAATCAAAGAACTAAAAGTCTTTGGAGATTCGGCACTCATAATCTACCAAGTTAATGGACAATGGCGTACAAAGGATCCCAAATTGGTACCTTATCAAAAGCACTTGTCTCAATTAATTGAGCACTTTGATGATATATCATTTTCTCACTTAACTCGAGACAAGAACCAATATGCGGATGCATGGCGACTTTGGTTGTGACTAAATGGAAGTCCACCCAATGTCCAACCTATTCATGTAGAGGTACAAGATGAAATGGTATCCTGTGGTAATGTGGCAGAACCAACGGTCAACCATGGTATCATGATATCAACAGTATATTCAAAAGGGAGAATACCAAGCTGGGGCAAATGAGACAAGCAAGAAGACAATCCGACAGACTGGCTATGTCCTTTTCCTGAATGGTGAAGTCCTTTACAAGAGGAATCATGACACCACTCTCCTTAGATGTGTAGATGCTCATGAAGCTCGAATAATCATGATGAAGTCCATGAAGGAATTTGCGAAACTCATGCCAATGGACACATGATGGCATGCAAAATCCTAAGAGTGGTTATTCCTGGTCCACCATGGAGAATGACTTATCAATCATGTTCGGAAATGCCACAAATGCCAAATATATGCGGGAGTCAATGCTCCTAGTTCCATTACACAACATGGTATCTCCTGGCCTTTCTCGATGTGGGGCATGGATGTGATCAGCTCAATTAATCCCAAGGCATCCAATGGGCATCGCTTCATTTTGGTGGCAATAGACTATTTCACTAAGTGGGTGGATGCTGCTTCATATGCAGGCATAACAGAGGTGTTTCTTAGATTCATCAATAAGGACATTATCTGTAGATATGGAATTCCAGAAAGAATCATCACTGACAATGCTCTTAATCTCAATGGTGCCGAAGTTAGAAATTTTCAAGACTTTCAAAATCAAGCACCACAACTCAGCTCCTTCCAGACCTTCAATGAATGGCGCGGTTCAGAATAAGAACATCAAGAAAATTCCAAAGATTAGCATGAATGCTGCCATATGCTTTACATGCATATCGTACCAATATGATTGAGACACAGGGATGACCCCTTCTCATTGGTATATGGACAGAAGCTATATCCCATAGAAGTGGAAATCCCGTCATTAAGGGTTCTAATGGAGGTGAGCTAAGGAATCTGAATGGGTGAAGGCTCGATGTGAAACAGTTAAACATGATAGAAGAAAGAAGATTGGCAGCTATTTGTCATGGCCAATTGTACCAAAGTAGGATGGCTAAAGCGTTTAACAAGAAAGTTCGTCCTAGAGATTTTTTCAGGAGATTGGTTTTAAAGAAAATTCTCCCGAACTAGGAGGACGCACGGGGAAAATAGGCCCCAAGTTATGAGGGTCCTTACATTGTCAAACAAGCGCTCTAAGGTGGAGTATTGATTTTGCAAAACATGGATGGACAAGAATTGCCTAAACCAATAACACAAATGCAGTCAAAAGGTTTTATGCTTGAAAATATGCTAAAAAAGAAAAAAAAAAAAACCGTTAGGTTGAAAACTAAAAGAGCGGCCTAAGCAAAAATTAGGGTAAAACAAAAAAAAAGAAAAAAAAGAGCTCGTTAGGTGAAAACTCGAAAGAGCGGCCTAAGCAAAAGTTAGAGCAAAGCATCATCTCAAGCAATCTACAATGAGGCAATTTTCGGTGATAAGTTCATCCTCTGAGCAAGAAGGCTGGGTTGAAGCTGGGGGCAATTTTGGGGAATTAAGAAAGGAAAGGCTGAAGGCTAACAATGGAGGCAATGGTTATAGCATCCAATTCCTGCAAAATCAATTGAATGAGCCACAAAGAACCCAAACTGGGGCAAAATTTTCATGTCTTTCACAATCCTATCTTTTATTTTTGTGGTTGTCCTCCAAATATTTGTCATCCAATACACCAAGCAATAAATATGTCCATTCAGTTAATTCTTCCACTTTCTCTTTGAATGCATGTTTATTGATGATGTCTCAAGTAGGATATATTTAAGTTTAAATTATACAACCTAACAATGTTTATAGCAATACATCAATGACTAGCATCACACAAGAGAATTCAGAAGCTTCAATTAAGCTTGCAGAAAGCAATCATCATCCTTAAAATGGGGAAAAGAGAAAAGAAGAAAGAATGGAAAGAAGTGGGTAAAGTTCAGAAGAGAAGAAAGCTTCTTTGTGCAGAAAGTCAGCTCAAGAATTACGAGTTTGATCGGTTAAAGTCTTCCTCGAGGTTTGCTTAATTTGGGTACAGTTAGTTCTTCGAGAATATGTCTGAAATAAACTGTAAGTGGGTGATAAATTCATAACTTGTGCATATAACAAAAAAGAAGGAGCAGTGCAAATTGTTGTTTTAAGTGCAATTTACTTTTCTAAAGCCTCATTCCAATTTACACTTCAGATTGGCCTGATTTGCAATTTATTTTAGGTCGGCCTCAGATTGCCACCAATTTACTTTAGGTCGGCCTGAATTGCCAATTTACTTTAGATCGGCCTAAGATCCAATTTACATTTTAGTCGGCTTAAGATTGTCACTTTATTTCATCGGCCTAGATTTGCCAATTATTTTCATTGGCCTAAGGATTGCCACAATTTATTTCCTATCGGCTAAGATTGCCACCATTTACATTTCATGTCGGCCTTTGCCAATTTCTTAGGTCGACCTAAGATTGCCAATTTACATTCCAATCGGTAAATCCAATTTACTTTTCATCTGACCTAGATTGCCACCATTTACATTTCCTGTCGCCTAATTGCCAATTTACATTAAGTCGGCAATAGCTAAATTTACATTTCAGACGGCCTCAAATTGCCAATTTACTTTACTGTCACCTAAGATCCAATTTACATTCAAGTCGGCCTCAAATTGCCAAATTTACATTTTGAGTCGGCCTCAAGATTGCCAATTTACTTCCTTCGGGCTCATATTGCAAATACTTTCTAGTCGGCCTCAAATTGCCAATTTATTTCCTATCGGCCTCAGATTGCCAAATTTACATTTCGTCGGCCTAAGATTGCACTTCTTCCAGTCGGCCTAAGATTGCCAATTTACATTTCATCGGCCTAAGACCACATTTATTTTCAGTGAGCCTAAGATTGCCACAATTTACTTTCAGGTCGGCCTCAATTGCCACCATTTACATTTCATTTGGCCTGAGATTGCACTTACTTTTAGTCGGCCTAAATTGCCACAATTTACTTTCTGTGGCCTCAAATCCAATTTACATTTAAAGTCGCCTCAATTGCCAAATTTACGTTTTCAGTGACCTAATTGCAATTCCTTCCATCTCGGCCTAATTCCAATTTATATTTAAGTCGGCCTAGATTGCAAATTTACTTTAGGTAAGATTGAGGATTTATTTAAGTCGGCCTAAGATCCCGTTTCTTTCCTGTCGGCCTAAGATTGCCAACTACTTTCATGTCGGCCTTAGATTGCCATTTTAATTTCCTGTTGCTTGTTGACAGATATCTCAGTTCATAAGTCTTTAATTTCCTCGCTTGTGACCTGTATCAAGTTGTGCAGTTCTTTAATTTCTTGTCGCTGTTTGACCAGTATTCGGTTCGTCAAGTCTTCTAATACTGTTACTTGTGGACCAGTATCCGGTTGGTCACGAGACTTTTAAATCTAAGCCTCGTCGGCTTTTAATTTACTATGACCCCATTGGCTTTTGAGTTCATGTTAATTCCGTTGGTTCTTACATTTATTGTCATTTGTGAATTTGTGTTAAGTTAGTTTCTTTTCTTTGCATGATGATTTCTGGATTGCATAGTTTGCATGTAATTTTCTTTAATGTTTAGACTTTTTCAAAGTTAAAATTCCATCTTTCTTGCATTTTCATTTCCTACATTGCCGAACAAAATCAATGTTCATGTCTTTACTTATTCCTTATGAAGACAATATAAAAATTTAGATTTTTCATATTTTCTTATAAGAAAATGAGTAAAAGGGGCAACTGTGAAACCAAATTTGTCAGGCCCATTAAATTAAAATCCAAAAATTTGCAATAGATTTTCTTTATAGTTTTTTTTCATTTAGTTCCTTTGAAGAAAAGTTTTGTTCAACTCATTTCCATGAAAAAATCCATATCAGCCCATTTCTACGTAAAATAAAAATAAAAAAGATGCTCAGCCCATTCAGTGTGTCTGACCCAATTTATTTTATTTCATTTTTGCCAAAGCCCACAACTTGCTCGTCCATGAGTTCATATTCATAATAAAAAAAACAAATAAATAAAAAAAAGACACACACACGCAACACACCGATTTAATTCTTGTCCATTTGTAAAACAACAAAAAAATATAAAAAGGAAAAACAACAAAAAGAGAACAAAGAGTATCACGGCTCCTGCCAATGTTCCATAAACCCAGATGAAGTCATGGGGATGAGAAGAAATGTGGTATTCCTGGACATCATCATTTTCGTTTTGCAAAATGCTAAATTTTCTTTAAATCCTGGAATGTGTCATCCAAGCTGTAAATGAGGGATAGAGGGGGAGGCGGCTGAAAATCCATCATCATCCCTATTCATCATCACAATTATTCCAACCACCACCTGAACACTATCACTTCCATAAACCCAAAACACCATAACCATTATCACATCAATCCTTAGAACCATTAGACCAAAAAAAAAAAATCAAGACAAAAAATTGGCACCAATAACTCAACAAGCAAGCAAACAATAGAGGGGAAATTCAACAATCTAGCAATACAACTCAGTTGCAACACAAAAAAAAGTCAGTAACATCTAGCAACATAGCGAGTTATAACAAATAAAGAGAGAATAAGGTAAAGGCAACATCAACGAGTATCATCATCTAGAAATCTAACAAAAAGGAAAGAAAGAGGAAAATAAAGAGGAAAAGGGGAGGAGGTCGCGTGGTTCTCCTCCACCACCGCGACCTCGCATCATCATCATCATCATCCTCACAAAGTCATCCTGGAACCCTCTGGGGCCAAGGCACATAGCCATAGCCAAGGAACTCTCCTGCACGGGCAGCGACCACCATCATCATCTCGAATTGACGGACAAACCCAACCTCCTTTTCCTTCCTCGTGACTACCCGCGGCCATCCAGACCAAAATCTCCCGCCGCATGTCGCTTCCACCTGGTCACTCCGGCGGTGTCCGTTTCTCCCCTCGCGCGGTCTAGACTCCCTTTCCTTTCCTTCTCATCCCGCTGCCCTTTCTCCCTTTTGCATAGTGCGGCACACAGAGACCTATCATTACGTGGTTCCACCGCGCTAGCCTTTAGCCATTCGCACCTCCTCAGGATGACGGATCGGTCCTCGAAACTCGGGACCACCCACTCGACCGATTTTCACCGGTCTGTGACTCCGCGGACCTGAAGCTGCGCCCTCCGCAGCCTCACCGCACCACCGTCGAAACCAGCTCCGTCCTTGTGCGTGGCGGTGACCTCCGCACCTCGCGGTCTCAGACGAAAAGCCTTCTGGGTCGCGCGTGCTTCACCATCGTCGCGTCTCTCGCTGGGTGCTTAGCACGCACGCGGAGGCTGGTCCACCTTCTCCGTCAGGCGCTCGCCTTTCTCTTCTTCATTTTCTCGCCCTCGATCTCTCTTTCCCTCTGTCTTTGCTCTCTAGCTCTCATTCTCTCAGCGTGAGTCTCTGTATGGGAGAGGGTGAGGGGTTGTTTTTGTGAATTTGTGTTAGTGTGAGAGAGCAGTGGATGTGGTCAAGTGTTAATGGGTGTGCGCGTGTAAAAAAGAGAGAGCGGTGAGTGTGTGTGTGTGTGTGTGTGTGTGTGTGTGTTAATATTAGTGTGTGTGTTAAAAATAGAATTAGGTTAGTAAATTAAGTTAATAAAATTAAATTTATAATCTCAGCTTAAGTGAAAATAGATCAAATAAATAAGGAGTTTTTGGTTCTAACTTTTAGTTTTAGTTTTAATTACATTTTAAATTAGTGTTATTTCATTTAAATAAATTTATGAGTTTGTTTGTTTAGATTTGGATGTAATTGTTTGGTTTAGTGTTTGCTTTAATTTTAACTTTTAGACTTACTTATTTTAGGATTGGTTTAGTTTGAGTTTAAAAATAAAAAATAAAAAATAAAAGATTCATTTCATTTTGGTCATAACATAGATACTTGAGTATTTAAAAAAAAATAAATTATTTAGTTTATTGATTGATGAATTGCTTTTATTTAATAAATAAATAGAATTAATTGAAGAGAACTATTAATTCTATATCCTGGAATATTTTAGTGGCAACGCTAATATTCAAAATTCCTATCAAAAATTAAAATTAATCCAACCCAATTATTTCTCAAGAATTAAGTGACTTTGAGTTCCCCATCAGGAAAATGGATAAAGGGCGATTGAATCTCTGTCAAGTCAAAATTAAATTTTTCATAATTTTTGTCTTATTTGTAAATTCTTTTTATGAGATATTTTATTTAATTTAAATAATCATTTCTTTAGGAAATATTTTATTTCAAATAAAAAGGGTTAATTTAGGAACTTGTTAACTGGATATTCTGAATATCTGAGTTGTGAGCTTGATGTTCCAAATTTTCTTTAAAAGTATGTTCTCTTTTATATTTTATTTTACTTTCGTAAAAAATATCAAAATAAATTTTTTTATCTTATTTGTAAATATTTATAATTCATAAAAGATTTTCATTTTCATATATTTAATTTAAATTTGTTACTTATTTGTGAAATATTGTATTTTGAATAAAATTGTTAATTTAAGGTAAACTTTGTTAACACGTATCTTGAACACACATTGTGAAGCTTGGTGTTCCTCAATTCTTTTTAAATTTTATTGTAAATAAAAATATAAAAATGAATATTTTGAAAGGTTATTAATAATTGGCACAAATCAATTAAGGTAAGTACAAGGACGGTGTCCTAGGGTGCGTAGGATTAAATCCCTACACTTCCCTATGCATAATGAACTCAAACTAAATCTTGTTAAAGACCATTTTTTAAGTAAAACGGGTTTTCAATGTTCCCAATTTAAATAAACTTGGTGGCAACTCAAATTTTAAGGTTTTCGGATAAGGATTGCTGGTTGCAAATATCTAAGATTAGTTCTTAGAATTATGATCATATGGATATATATTCATTCATCTCTCATAATATTATTTTTATCAATTTCTTCACGGATTTTATTTTATTTATAAAGTTTGCTTAGAGATTTTGAAATTTGTAAAATCATTGAACTACTTTTCTTTCTACTGAATATTGCACATCGTATTTCAACCAAACAAACAGCGAAGAGCTGAGCTAAATTTCATGCAGTCCCAAAAGAACAGTAGAGTATAATTTAGCCTTGTTTTAGATAACTTTCTTTCTTTTTGATATACTAAACTTCTGGTAAAGTGTCTCTCCGACATTAAGGTTACTTTTATTATTGATTGTCGTGTCTGAGATAAAAGGCGTTTAATGCATACATGCATGCTCCCTACACTTTCCCCTTCCTATATTACTATCTTCAATTGCTTAGTGGTGTTTGATGTTTCATTACTTGAAAGGTACCCCAAAAATAATATAGACGGGAAAGGAGTCCCTTTGAAGACTTGGTGTGAATCATTTTCGGACCCATTCTTCTTGCATTAAAAACATAAAATCAATTAGGCAAGTAGTCCACTTAATTAATTTGACCAAAAAGTCCTCCCCATTCACCATAGATACTTTATGATTGGACCATCCACCATCACATACAATTCTTCTGCTAATTAAATTGAATGGTTGATTCGCTCATAGAAGATTGGGAGAGGATGTGATGTGAGAAGAACCGGATATATATAAAGTGTGGGGTGTAAACAATAAGATAAAAGGTCCTGATCTAATAAAAAGACCGATTTGCCCTTGAAGAAATGAAATATTTGTCCCAACATATCTTGGAGAATAAGCTCAAACCCCAATATGAACTCCTATAAAACTGCTCAAGGAACCCACTAACTTGCCAAGAATATAATTCCCACTCAACACAAGGCCATCAAGATATTTACCAAATATAAAAAGAAACATACTCTATTAAGCCACTTGCAAAGCTAGCTTCAACTTCAACCTCCCATTGGCTTTGCCTCAAAAACATTAAAAAATAATAATAATAAAGGGAGAATCACACGCTTCATACTTTCTTCGGGTTTTGGAGCTTGAACTATTCCATGGCCTCAAGAAAAGGTGCTCCCATAACAAAGTTCCATTCCAACACAAACCAAACACCACCATTACCATCACCATCATCATCACGCAAGTGCATGTGCGCACCCACTAAGCATCCTGGCTCCTTCAGGTGCAGCACGCACAAGAAGCTGCCCCGAGCCGCGGCTCAACCATTGCCTCGGAGCCCCTCCTCCTCCAACCACCACCACCACTCCATGGCTTTCAAAGCCGTTTCATTGAAGGCAATAATTCTCCTCCAAAGAATCAAGCCCTCTAGCCATGATCTTCATAGGAGGAAGACCTTTCAGCCAAAACCTACAAGGTTTTCTTTGATGAATGGTACTACTAGAGATGCCGTTGCAGTTTCTTGATCAAATATTTGTTCTATGATCTCTTTTTCATGTGCATGTATATTAGAGGGAATCTCTCGTTTCGATTCCCTTTTTTTTTCATTTTTTCTTTGGATGTAAGAAAGAGTGTATCTAATCAAGGATATGGATGTATGTTTATTATGTGGTGTTGTGGAAATGACAAGAAATCACAGTTTTGAATTGGAAGCTTGAGATAGAAGAAACATGCAAGTAGATTTTGTGTAAGATAAATAGAGGCTGTTTAAAAAGTGTTGTCCAGAGTAATTTTTAATTTTTTTAAAAAAAATTTGTTTAATTAATTATTCTTTTAAGATTTATTAAAAAAAAATTTTGTATTTTAAAAGTAAAAATTAGAAAAATAGCTAAAAGATATTTTTAAAATTCTATTTTTTAAAATAAGAAAAAATGAAATGACATAATTATAATTAATTGGTTTTATTAACTGCTATTTAAAATGATTTTCAAAACAGTTTTTAAAATATTATTTTTAAAAACACAAAAATAAAAATAATTCTAAACAACCTCGTACATTTTTGGCTGGACGTTTGTAATCTCTTTTTTATTTTCTTGTTCAATTGTTATGTACATGATGCTTAATTGAAATGTTTTTTATTTGATGTAATTTCTGAAGGACAAAATTTTCTGTTGCAATTGTCATTATGAGTGTCATTTAAAAGAGATATAGATGGGCTGTACTACATAACGCCCACCAGCTATATTAATTCTCAGAAATGACCCGCCATGATTACATTTGCAAGCATATATATATAACTTTAATTTGAAGGTGGACCACTTCCAATTTTGTATATTTTTCAATGATCTTGCCTTATATCAAAATGGATATGATATCTCTAGCCACTTTAGTAGTGCTGTTCCTCCAAGCGCAATTAAAGAAAAATAAGATATTTGATAAGATCAAGGGACAAGAGCCTCCACTTGCTGAATTATTCACTTGCCTTCTAGTAAAAGAAGACTCCACTTTAATATTTTTTGCACAGTTCTGTGTTCCTCTAGGAGGTTTAATTATGTATGTGTTTTCCTATCATTTCATTTCTATTCTTGTAATACTGTTTATTAATTTGATTCTTCATTTATCTCTCTTTTTCTCCGTACATTAACAATTTGTTGCAACTATTTTCTGCAACCATAGCCAAGTGGCCATGCATCTTTAATTTGTCTTCTCAATAGAATCTTCCGATTCTATCGGTAAATTGTTTCAATTATATATTGTTACTGATATTGGAATTTTTACGCAATCACACGATATCTGCTGAATCAACAAACGAATAATTAACTGCAGTTAAGAAAAACAAAAACCAAGCAGAACAGAACAGAAACAGAGACTGCAGTTGGCAGATATATTTATACAGACATAGTTAAGTTGGTTCTCATAGGTAATGTCGTAATGGATAAGCTATCATAAATTTTAGTATTAAAATGGACTGATCAACTAACGTTATTGGTGAAAGTAACCAACTAATCTATTGCGCTCTAGACAAAGTAGATGTCACTTCTAATGATAGTGACACAGCTCCGCCATTAATCAAATCATCAATGTTGAAGCGCCTTTACGCCGTTTAATTCCATGAACACATAATAACTTTCACAAGATGGAGAAATATTCACATCAAACAGAATTAGATGCAGGCCAATATTATATATAAAAAAATCAGATAAGATCGAGGATAAGGTTCCAATTATTATTTATGCCAACTTGCACTACACGAATATTTGTATTGAGTCTAAAACAAGTTTTGCTCTTCCTTTATTAATGTTTGGACCCAAAAAAGGGTATGAACTTAGTATGAAAAGAAAATAAGAAATTAAATCTTTTGCATGTTAGTATATTGTGGAAGGTACAGCACTTCTAAAATATTTCCAACATATAAAGACACTGCCTTTTTCCCATTCGAGCTTTCACTTTTAATTTCTCTTTTTTTCCTTCCTGTAGATACTCATGCTTTCCCTTAAAAAAGGGGTTTCACTCACCATTTTCGTTCTGACTCATTCACCCCTACTTCATCAATGGCAATTGATTCTTGTTAAAACCATAGTTTAGAAATGTTGTGAGGCAAGGGAACCATTATTAGTTAATCTCTCGATCGAGTGTGACAAATTATGTGATGGACAAGTATTTCACTACTATTTGTTATTCTTTTGAACCTTGTCTTTTCGATCTGCCAATAAGAGAGGCTTGCATATATATCTTTCTTGAAGATTTCCTTAGCATTGATGAGGGAATTAATTAGTTTAATATAAATTAAAATGAAGGAACCAATTGGATATGAACAGAACAACTTGACCCTTGACCTAGGAGAGATGCATCCCGATTCCAATTAAGGCCGCTAGACGGCAACTCCCCAGTAATGGGACCATGAACTTCCAAACTTGTTGCATGTGCCAACCCCTTCTTGAAAAGGAGACCATTGTATTATGACCACTTCACAAGGCATAAATGATATATACTAGAAGTATATAACCTTTTATATCAGAAAAAAAAAGTATATATATAACCTTTCAAGGTTCATTTTCAAATTGAATATCATTCATTAAGATGAACCAAGTAGAGCAATACAGGTGCAGGTTATTGAGCCCAATTGCTTTTGATGACCATATATATGGAATCAAGATAAGACATAAGTCATTACTCATCGCGTTGAATTCACTAAACATAACTGTAAGTGAAACTTGAACTGGCAAGGTAGCTGAGTTTGTATATTTTTATTTTATTTTATTTTGAGGTGAGCAGTTTGTATAAAATTATTTCCGCTATGATGTATTTTTAGGATTGTTTGGATAAACAACTTAATTAAATACTTATATAAAAATAATTTTTAAATTAAAAAGTAATTTATGAATAAGTTGTTTTATATTTAAATATGTGGTAATAAGAATGTTTGTTTTGAATATTTTAAAAAATACTTATTGAAAAAATTAGATATTTTAAATATATTATTAAAAATTAATAATATGTTATTCAAGAGTGTAATATCTTAATTTAAATTGTTTTTATATAGCACTGTTTATAAATTAAACCCTTTTATTTTATTGAACAAGGCCAAAATAGCCTCCTATTTTCAACTCTACAAAGCAAAGTAGGTCGAGGCCAGCTCAGTAAAACTCAATACGTTAAAACTCAATAGTTTAATGACCGAAACTCTTCCACATATCTTCTTCTCATGCTTGGTGTCTTTTTCTATGGTACAAGTGTTTAGAATTGTGGAAGCTATACCCTCATATTTTCCATCTGATCCTAATTGCTTTTATGAAGCTAGGTGTGGTGCTCTATTCAATTCAATGGGTTTGATAAAAAAAAAACTATGGATATCCCTACTGTATATTGTATGTTGGACTATATGGTGGCTATGAAACATGGTGGTTTTTGAAAACCATATATTTAACTAGGAAATAGAAACTCAAAATATTTTGGTCAGATTAGGTTATTGGACCAAAGCGTGGTACCCATTTGAATCCCAATTCCTATGAAAGAATTTGAATCATGTGAGGGCTTGACACTGTTAACCCCATGTTGCATGAGTGAGCTACGATTCTAGGACTATTATCTGTAGTAACTAGACATACTTGTGGGCTATGTTCCATGTTTCTTATGGGACTCTATTAATTACTTTGATGACAATGTCGAAGGGTTGATGATGGAGTATTTATGTGCTTGTGCCCATAAGCTTTACATTATTTTTTGTGGTTCTTTTTGGGATGTTTTAATGGTGTCTTTTGTTTTTGCTTCTTTTTATTTTGGATTTGTTTATCTTTGTTGAACTTTATGCACCTCGTTCCTTTTTGTTTGCTCACTGCTATCCTTGGTTAATTGAGCTAGTTTATTTATCGGAACAAAAAAACAATTGGATGATAATTCAATCAATCCAATGATATTAGTGTTGGATGCTTTGTCTTTAGGGGGATCAATAATCTAATTAAAAGAAAAAACAAAGAGTTTGTGACTTTTTCCACCTACTATTTAAAAGTTATATGAATAAAAAAAAATTTAATGTATCAAAATTAAACTCTAATAAAACCACCATTAATCACATTAAAAGAAACCCAATAAATCAATAAATTTTCATGTAACCGTCAAACTATGCTTTTAATAAACAGCATTGCTTTCACGCCGCTCAGATTTGTTTTGATGAACCGGAGCATAGCAATCTATAGTAGTATTTTAATTTAACATAATATATAGTATTTTTGTATTCAAAATGGGCAGACATTCACATTATGCATGCAACCATCAATTATTAATTCTCTCAACAATCTACATTCTGAATAATGCGTCTATGATGTTCCCTGATTTGTAGGTTGGAATCTCTCACGTGGTAGGAATTGTTAGAAATTCGCCTGTGTCTGTCGGTTTAAATTAATGTGTAGTCAAAAGACTCAAGAGAAGCAGGTATCTTTTTTAATTTTCACATAAAAGCGAGACAAAAGACATATCGAAATATATGGGAATCAAGTACATGCACATGGGGGTTGTTATATATGGTTCTGATTTTGGTTTTGATTCAATTTGGTTCGATATGCGCCAATAATTCTTGGGCATTTAGTTTTTTGCCACGGATACAGAGAACCATTGAGCCAAAGAATAATGATCAGTCACCGTTGATCACTCGCTTAGGCAACTAGGCAAGCAATATAATATGGCTCTTATAATATTTTTTTTATCCAACTTCAGAAACGTTGTATATAGAAATATATATTTTTCATATGCTTAATTATTAAAAAAATTCTCAAAATGTTTCATAAAATTTTTTTCTAATTGTCTTTTGCTAACTTTATATATATATATATATATATATATATATATATATATATATATAGAGATGTATACATAGAGAAATAATTTTATATAAATGAGAGGTAAATGTTAGGATAATTGATCCATAGATGGTAGAATTAAAAGTTATTAAAAGATCATTTTACTTAAAAAAATTACATAACTTTATATTTTAATCATGATTATTAAGTAAATATAAAATCACTCCATATAAAATCACATCTCACTGATATATATATATATATATATATATATATATATATATAGTAAGGTTTGATTTCATAATTAAATATTCTGCACAGTTGTTATCCATAGTGTTATATATATACTTTGATGTGTTTATCTGGAAAAAAATGTCTTCCAATATTTTTCTTTAATTTATGGGAGTACTGTTGTTTTTCCCCTACTTTGTAGACAATTGTTATTGTTCACTTTTGATACATTTTTATTGTAGCTAGCAATTGAGATATTAAATTATGAATTAAATAGGTGTATTTTTTTTAAGAAAAAGATACTTCAAAATTTCACCACCAATACGTGGCTTCCGTGTTTTCTTTCTGATCATATATATCCAGTTGACATTCGTTGAATCTTATATCTAATAAAATACTCGCTAACCTTACAAATTAAATAACTTACAGCATTGAAGGCATATTTAAATTATTAGACATTTTATGCTCGTAAAAAAAAATTATAACCTTTCAGTACATAAAAATTAAAATATTTTATAAATGATTAAAGCTAAAATATTAAGTAATTTTTAAGTATTATTAAAAAAATAAAGTAATTTTTTTAAATTATTGATATGTGATTAATCTTCAAAATTCACTTTACAAGTGCTGAAAAGTAGCCAATGATATCGACAGGTTACCTTCCTTACTCTCTTTAGAATTTCTAGCAGATTCCTCTGATGTGTGTAGGTTTCAAACTTTGTATTTGTAATTTTTTTTTTTTTTGGGACTTGGACTCCAGTAAAAAGAAATGCTAAAAAGTATCCATGTTTTTTATTAGTCAAGACTAATACTTATCACGCTCGCTTATTATTTCTCTTGTTTTCTGTTTTTTAACAACGATGACATGGGAGTTTGAAATTGTTGGGTTTGTACATTAAAACAGGAACGATAATTAAAATGCAGAGTATGTAATTTACACGAGGCCGTGATTTGGGGATACCTTTGATTTGGAGTTTTGGAAAGGTAATTAAAATGCTTCACTATATAAAGGAGCATCTCTTTTAAATACTACATGTTGCTAACATAAATTAAACAATAACCCCTTCTTAAAAATTGAAGATGGAACAATATGCACATGTAATTTCTAAAATAATTACTCAAAAAATTCCCGTCCAAAACACGTTTTTCAAGTATGGAGACCACAATTTTATAATGTTTTGCTAATAACACAAAGTCACAAACCAATAAAAATCTTCCAACTTTATATTATGATCGGCGCATAAGGGCTAGCCACCCAAATGAATATTTGGCCACACCCAGAGTAGTCACTACCGATTCCTCACATTCACATCCCAGTCACACTGCCGTGGGCACTACGTGTCGTTCTTGTTTTCTTGTCCCATTTTTCATTTTTTTTTTAATGTGAGAATCTTCCAAAGTGGAACGAATTATGGGCGGGCACAACTTATAACTGGAAGTGAAGCTTTCGGTCATGTCATGTAGCTAGCAAGATTGGAAATCTTCTTGTGAACCCCTTTGCATTCCATGACCGACTCCAATAGGAAATTCAACGTTTGCAAAGTGTATGTATGCAAATGCTGCAACTGATCATTATTTGATTAAATGAGAGCCATGTGTCCACTTTATCGAACCCTTGTTTAGTGAGAGGAGGAGGTTTGTCTTTGCCTATAAGGGAGGGTCCTAAGTCCTAACTTCATTTCATTAATGTTATAGAAATGGTCCAAACATACGGCAACGATCTGAATGACTTGAATTTTGGAAGTTCATCCAAATTTAATACGCGCAAGATGAGGGCCAAGCAAAAATTGGGAAATTTCTCACGAAACCGTCTTCGTTAGAGCGCTTTCTTCTCCCTCAGTTTTTCCTCGTTTAAAGAAAATTTTTTGGTGCTTTTGTTTTGGTACGAAAATAATTTCCCACTCAAGGAAAAAAGTTTTAGATGTTTTTACAATTAAAAAATAACTCTTATTTGGCACTGTTAGAAAGTAATTCAAATAGATTATTAAAACAAAACGCAATGGGATGGCTGATTTTCAACTCATCATTAGGTTTGAGTCGTAGTGATCAATATTAAGGCTAGAGATAGTAATGTTAAATTCTTGCAATTATCCTCTAGCCTAACTGCTTCCATACCCCATACCCACCCCCCCTCTTTTTCTCTTTTTTTCTCTCTCTCCTCTCTTTTATTTTGTATATTTTGCATCTCTGCTATGAATAAATGCGTGCCGCCTAATAAATTGTGTTTGGTTGAAGTCTATTTTTAGATGCAGATAACATCTGAGGAGTATGTATGTTGGTCTTCTTGTCGTGGTTTCATTCTTTGATTGTTAAGTTTTAGGAACATTGTTATTTATATAGTTATACAATTTTTCACACTAACTGATTTTTATAGGGAAAAAAAAGAGAATAAGGAGCTATATATTTCCATAAAAGGTAAATGTATTAGATAAAGGGTCAACAGACCCGAGCCCTAAAACTTGCGAGAGTTGAATAATGAGCTAAACTAAAAACTACAGATAGATAGGTCACCACTTCTTAATTCAAAACATTAAGACAGTGAAATTATAAATACTCATATCTTATATATTATTTATGTGTTTAATTTTAATGCACTTGATAGTTTTATATTATCATCTAATAAAATTACTCTTTGTATGATTTTTCAAATAATAGAAAAAATAATTATATTTACTAATGTGATATTATATGATTAGATAAACGTATAAATTTTTTTACAATCAGTGTATTTCAATTAAATTCATTATTTATTTAGTTCATATTTGATTAATGTGGGACTATATTACTAACACTTTGAAATTTAGATATTTCCTCCCCTAGATAAGAGGGTCTTTTTTTTTAATATGGCTTTCAATGTGGTGTTTAACACATATATGGTCTGTTTTGGAAAATTTACATATGGTGCGTAAGAGTGAATGACAGGTGGAAGAAAAAAAATTTTTTTTAAAAAAACTAAAAAAGTGAATCCGCCAAAGGTGAATTGTTAAAAATATTAAAATAATATAAATGGCAATGGGATTCACTAAAAGACAAAAAAAGAAAGTTAATACTAATTACCGGTAAATTAAATATAAATTTCGGTATAAAACAGAAAGGTGAATTGTTAAAAATATTAAAATAGTACAAACTACCATTCGATTCACTAAAAGACAAAAAAAAAGTTAATAATTACCGGTTAATTAAATATAAATTTAAAGTATGAATCCACCTTGGCGGATTCATATTAAAAATAATATTTCATTCCCTATATAAACTTGTAGTTCAAACAAGCAAATCGATTTAGGCTTATGTGTGAGTATGTGGAGAAGTAGGTAAGAGGTAAGTGTTATTTTTTTTAAAAAACAAAAGTGTTCAAACAAAGTGTGTTTAAAAGAGTGAGAATGAATAGTGCAGCAAATGTAATAGTTTATTTTGATGGTGAAGTTGTAACAAATACTAATGAGGGTGTCACATTTATATGTGAGAGGCCATTAAGTTTCTTTATTCCATACATTTTCTCAATATGAAGCTAGAGAATGGACTCTCTAGTCGATAAATAATAACACTCCAAAGAATGGCGTGATAAGCTCCAGGTGCCCTATCTGGATTTTAGCGGGTTCACAATCAAGCAAGTTGCAATACGGAACGAAAATGATATTCAACAAATGTTTAGGATACATCAGCAACATGGGGCAAACTTTCCAGTCATTGAGTTGTATGTTGATTTTGAAATTATTGCTTAGAAACATAGAATGTGGGTCAACTAAATTTATAGATGAAGATACGAATTGAAATCAATGGAGGAAGAGGAAGATGAAGATGACTATGAAGTGGCGATGAATATGTTGATAATGATGCGATGATGATCTTGATAATGATGGCATATCAAATATAGTAGGTAGACAACATCTCAATAGAAGCCATCTTTCATGCGTACTTTAGATTTGGAAGCTATGCAAGCGTTAGAGTTTAGAGTATGCAAACATAGGTATGTAACCTTAATTCTAAAAGTTTTATACTTTTTTATATTTTTTATTTTGTTATGATTTAAGAACTTTTTAAATTGATTATTTAGTTTATTATATAATTCCATTGATTTAGTTTTTTTTAGTGGTGGTAATTAAAATCATAATTTTATTTGATGTAATATTTTTTAATTAATTTTTAAGTTGATTAATTGTAGTGGAGTTTTTAGTTAATTAATTTTAGTTGAAACTTTTAGTTAAGTAGTTTAAGCTGATTTAGGTAATTCCTTTGATTTTGATTTAGTTACTTTTTTAGTTGTAGTGATTGGTTAAATGTACAATTTTAGTTGATTTAAGAATTTTTTAAGTTGATTGTATAGTTTATTATTTAATTTCTTTGATTTAGTTGTTTTTAGTGGTGGCAATTGGAATCACAATTTTACTTGATGTAATATTTTTTATTTAATTTTTAAGTTGATTAATTGTAGTGGAGTTTTTAGTTAATTAATTTTAGTTGAAACTTTTAGTTAAGTTGTTTAAGTTGATTTAGGTAATTTCCTTAATTTAGTTACTTTTTTTAGTTGTAGTGATTGGCTAAATGTACAATTATAGTTGATTTAAGAACTTTTTAAGTTGATTATTTAGTTTATTATATAATTCCATTGATTTAGTTTTTTTTAGTGGTGGCAATTGGAATCCCAATTTTACTTGATGTAATATTTTTATTTAATTTTTAAGTTGATTAATTGTAGTGAAGTTTTTAGTTATTTAGTTTAGGGTGATTTAGGCAATTTCTTTGATTTAGGTAATTTTTGTTGACTATTTCCATTTTTTTACTTTTTTTTTATAGGTGATTTTGTTGTGAATGGTGAACTCTTTGTTGGGATGATATTTAATAATAGGGAGGCAACTATAGAAGCAATTAAGACGTCCAGCATCCTGAGAGGAGTGGATTATAAAGTGTTGGAGTCAGAATCAAAGACATTTTATTGTAAATGCACACAACATGATAGAGGTTGTAGATGGCTTCTTAGAGCCAGTTTGAGAACAAATAAAGGTTTTTGGCAAATTAGGAAATACAATGGGCCACACACCTGCACTACGTTGAGGATTAAGGATCACTGAAGTTGGATTCTGATACTATTGCACAATTTATAGAGCCTATGGTTAGTTTGACCTATCTCTTAAAGTTAAAACTGTGATTCAGAGGTTTTCTCTGGTATGGTTACACAACAACCTATCGAAAAGCATGGGCGGCAAAGCAAAAGGCTATCGAAAAATTTTTTGGCAATGGGAACGCTCGTATGAGGAGTTACCGCATTAGTGTGGAGCCATGTGTGCTAGGTTCCATGTTCAATTGTTCAATTTGACGCTCTAGAAGCATATCGTGGTGATGAGCTGATGCCAACTTTTCGATGTTTCGCGGGTGTTTTGGAGTTTTGGTCCATGCATTAAGGCATTTAGACACTACAAGCCATTGATCCAGATAGATGGGACACATTTGTATGGGAAATATAAAGGGACTTTACTTATTGCAGTTGCACAAGATGGAAATAAGAACATTTTGCCAATTGGTTTTGCTATTGTGGAGGGAGACTAGATGCATGGAGTTTTTCCTAGACCATCTCGTAGATTTGTAGTAACGCAAGACGGGGTTGGTGTTATTTCTAATCGCCATGAGTCAATTAAAGCGGCAATAGCTGGAGCAATGGTAGATGGGAACCTCCAAGAGCATTTCATAGGTATTGCATTAGGCACATTGCTGCTAATTTCATAAGGAGATTCAAGGCACCTAACTTGCACAGAATTATCGTGAGCATGGGTAATTTATAATTTCATTGCACTTATGTTTATTAATTTAATTACTTGTGGATGTGATTTTCATAAATTAAAAATTTAAAAACATTGTTCTTTGCAGGGTATTCAAGGAGTGAGAGATTCAATAATCACTATGAGCAATTGCGTGAACGTAGCTCCCAATATACAAATTGGCTTGACGAAATTCCACGGGAAAAGTGGGTGAGGCATTTGACGGTGGATATCGATGGGGGCACATGACCACAAACCTTGTGGAGTGTATGAATTCTGTGTTAAAAGGGGCTCGCAATCTTCCAATCACAGCACTAATAAGAGTAACATATTTCCGATTGGCTGAGTTGTTTGCTAAGAAAGGTGGGGAGGCATATGCACGGAAAAATGCAGGTCATGAATTCTCAGAAGCCGTCACGACACGACTTGCAACAAATAGAGCTATCAGCAAGAAACATGATAGTGACCAACTTTGATAGGCAACATGAGTCTTTCCATGTTAAAGAACAAATCAGTAGGGAAGAATACAAGGTTGATTTGAAGCACAAATATTGTTATTGTGGAGATTTTCAGATTGATTGAATTCCTTGTCGTCACGTGATTGCCGCCTGATAGTGGGAACTTTGAATGGCGAAGGTATGTTGATGATGTTTACAGAATAGCAAAGATTTGCAAGGTGTATAAGAGACGGTTTGGGGTTGTGGGCACCAAAGTACATGGCCCCAATATAGAGGTCCAGTGATTTGTCCTAATCCTACTTTAAAGCGCAAAGCCAAGGGTCGCCCCAAGAGCAATCGCTTCCTTAATGAGATGGATATGCGTGATATGAGAGGACCTCGACGTTGTGGTCTTTGTCGAGGTGAAGGTCATAGTCACAGGTTGTCCACACACTCCTGGCCCAAGTTCATAGTTGTGTCACTTAATCGTGTTTCATGGAGGCTATTATGTCACTTGATTCTATTTCATGGATGTTGTTAGTGTGTGATTTTATTTTGTTTCTTGGATGTTATTTTGTCATTTTATTTTATTTCATGGATGTTATTGTGTCATTTATTGTGTTTCATGGATGTTACTTATTGTGTTAATTTAATGTTTGTATCGAGGTTATTGTGTTTTTTAATTGTGTTATATGTTACTATCATATATGTAGTCATTTCTATTAGGAAGTCCATACATAAACATATAAAAAGAAACATCATAACAATTCCATTAAAAAGAAAATAGAAATACAAACTAGAAAGTCCATACATAAATACATAACACGTTACATGAAAAAAGTACTACACACTCAACTTCCCTTATGACCTTTCCCCTTCCCATATGGTGGTGGTGGTTGAAATGGCGAATAACTTAGTCTTTTAGCTGGTTTCACTTTCTCCCGTGGCCGTAATGCATCATGAATAGTCACTGGTTTGCTTGGCAGCCTTTCCTAACACATTGATAATGCCACGCGATCGCCTTCTACCTTGGCCACCTTGATCTCCTATGCCCTCATCTCTCTCCCTAATCTCCTGTATCCTCATTTCTCTCCCTTATCACTCATGCCCTCATCTCTATCTACATGTTCCCCACCTCCTATGGCTGCGTGTGGGCAGATCAGCAAATTCTTGCAAACTTTGTATCATCTGGGCATTTTCCCAATGTGTCCTGGGATAACATCTGTGGAACTGACATCTCAAATGTGCCCATTTGTGGCCATAACATCATTTAGCTGACTAGGTGGAGTTGTATTAAGGTCAAGGTTAACTTGTAGAAGGCTGACCCCAAGATGAGCAAAATCGAAGTTTCCTCCAATGCCTGATAGTTGTGGCCCACCAGGGGTGAAATGAACAGACTTCTCCCGCTAGACGAGGACCCACTAGACATTGTAGGAACACCACTATGCCGGCTGAGAACACCAACAGAATGTCGTGGTGGATCTTGGATCTGTGAACCTGCATCCACCAAGGAAATTGGTCATGAGGAAATTGTAATGTGTTTACATCTGTATACAAAAGTTATTTTGTTGCAGAAATAAAGGTTGATGGTCATGAGGAACTTCTGTTTGGATGGGTGGTGCTCCAACTTCTCCTTGAGGGTACTTGATCTTCTTCATCTATAGGTGGATCATTTTCTTTGTGGGCAGGTGGATGATTTACTTCCTTAGGGGACAATCGTATAGCTCGAGT